>JAODVM010090096.1:0-16699 GCA_025400095.1 Phenganax marumi | reverse complement strand
TTAAAAGCACACGTACAAAGATTGTTTGTGCAGCACTTGAACAAATGGTCAAGGCTTAAAGATTCTTTGTTCTGATTATGATGAGAATGTCTCTTTGAGTGTGAAGCCTAGAAGCTTCGTACTGCATTTGAACACACTGGCAAAGCCTTGTTCTTTTGTGAGAACGTTTCACCTTGAGAGACATGCAGGGAGACCTTCAAAATTTGTACCGCATTTGAACAATGCGATTTTTGGCACTGTGTTAAGATAATAACACAGTCTTACGACGTTCTTTGTTCCAGTGTTGCTTCTTTGAGAAGGCTTGACCTTGAATGAAACACGCTTAATTCAAAGATGCCTTTTGTGAAGTTTGAACTGTCTTTGAACACAGTAGATATTTTGCAAAGACTGGCTCTTTTGTGACAGTTTCTGAACTTGAAAAAACATGCATAACTTTGATGAGAATACGCCTTGTCTTTGTGTGGAGGGCCCCAAAGGGTCTGCTGCATTTGAACAATACAGTTTTGGCACTATTTTAGGATAATAACACTAATTCTTTGTTGCAGTGTTGCTTTTTGTGGAACACTTGACCTTGAATAAATTGCACTTGTGAAGGCAATGTCTTTGTGAAGTTTCCACCACGTTTGAACACAATAAAGTTTTGACAAAGGCTTGCTCTTTAATGAGAATTTCTAACCTTGAAAAACATGCATAACTTTGATGAGAATTCGTCATGTCTTTGTACGGGGAGGCCCCATGATGTCTACTAGTTAAAAGCACACGTACAAAGATTGTTTGTGCAACACTTGAACAAATGGCCAAGGCTTAGGAAATTGTTACTCATGGTTTCTTTGTACTATTATGCTTTTTGATAAGGGTGTATTATGAATGTTTGTTTCAAAACGAAATGGGGAGATGAAATGTTTTGAATAATTTGACTTCAAGCAATCACATAAAAAGCCACAGGTTTCAGTGGAAATGCAGAAGTTGAATCCTGCACCAAGAAGTCGTAAATCGTAATGGTTTCCATTGAAAACTATCCATGCTTTTGTGGGGCTGGATTACAGCGTTTTGAGTCGAAGGATAGACGCTCGTTCTTAAAATGCAGGACAGAGACATGTACGCTCTTTACGCCGGAGGAGAAATATACCGAGCTGATGGTATTTTATTTTCCATCTTTATTTTTGCACCACAGTTTATGAGCATATCTAGTCGATGTTTCAAATAATTTCAAGATTTTTCCAAGTTTTTCACATGTTGTCTCTGATGCTATGTCTTACAGGAAGCTTATGAATTAAAAGTGCACGACAGGTTTAAGCCGAACAATTTTCCGCTTTGTTTTTGCGGTGAAGTTTCATCCCTGTGGGTTAGCCACTCTGAAAAGAATCCAGATCGGGGGTATTTTCGATGTCAAGACACAGCAGAAGATGAAAAATGCGAGTTCTTTCAATGGGCAGACACCACTCGTAAAAAGAAAGCATCTGCTAACAGGAAACTGAAGAAGGTGAAACCTTTGGAGTCATCTGATGACGAAAAAGATTAAACTGAGTATTTTTAATTATCGACGAAATGAACTAGTGACTCTTTTTTAGTTTCATGTACCGATTATTATCCTATCTTTTGAAAGATATAGCAGTGTTACTTTAGAGCACAGTGTGAACTATTGTGACTAGTTCATATGAAATTGAATTTTCTAGTGTTAGCTTGTTTTGTTACACGTTTGTACTAAGTTCAGGTGTAAGAAGTTTGTTTTACTGTTTTGTTTAGTATCTTGTAGGACAGTCGCTGGCATGATAATACGGACAACACGGTCCGAATTGATAATACGTACACGAAAGACTCTGTAATTCGCGCGTTTGAACCGGACCTGTCAAACCGGTTTTCAGAATTAGTAATAGAAATAAGCGATTGACATGCAAATGTTTCATCTGCAGAGACTATAAAAACGCTTGTCTTGCAAGAGTCTTCATTTAGCTGCAAGTCAAGCTATCAAACAGTTTTTTTTGTTGGCTTTGTGTGTTGTAAAACTTTCTTGAGATACAGCGCTATTTGAACGTAGTTAAAGAAATGGAGCAATCGAAGAAGAAGGTCGAAGCTCGCCGCCAGCGTCTCAAGTCAAAGGCTAGGTCAGCCAATACGAAGTCTGCTCGTCTTCTTAAAAAGATAGATGTGGAACTGCACAAGAAAAATCCAGATCTCCCTAAAGTTATAAAGTGGCAGGAGAATTTGACCAAGTACATGAGAAAAGCATTAAACTACATGAGTGAGAGCGAGAGAGTAAAACAGCCAGTTTCAGAGATTACCTTTACTATAGAAAAGGTAAACTATAGTTATAAGTCCATGTAAATGTAAATGTTTTCCCTGAATGTTGCAAATGCATAGTATACTGTAAATTAAAGAGTCAACTATATTTCCATGTCTAGATCTCAGAACGTTTTGTGAAAAAGTTTGGGACGAAGTCATGCGTGTTTCGAGCCAAAATGGATAAACCAGATGCAAACATGCAAAAATTTCCGGTGAAGAATGTTATGGGTAAACTTTCCTCGTTGTTTACCGACGCTATTGAACAGGTAGGAGTGCTGGTACAATTTGATTTTATGTACTTTCCTACGAATGTTGAAAATGCAAAATTCTTGTCATCGCACAATTGCATGTCAAGCAAAAGTTATTCTTATGCGAGTCGTTTTTGAATTGAATTGAACTGAACTGATTGAATTGAATTGAATTGAACTTTAGTTATAGTTTGCTGCAATTTCTTTTCAAGGTAAAAGAGCAATGTGAGTTTAGAACACCATTGGAAGATAAAATACGTGTCATGGTTCGTTCCGATGCTCTGAAAACCCCTATCAGTACCAAACTCATTCCCGCCATCCAGATCACTTCGAATAAAGTCCTTGCCAAAATCACCAAGGTATTGCAAAGTAATGAAGAAATACCGTTGGATCAATCTTTTGTCATTGATGTCGTGGGTGTGAAAGCCCCGACTGGATCTGGAAAAGACAATTAGTTCATGTATAGTTTGTAGAATTTTGCATGAGTTGCCCTTCAGGAAAGCTTTTCATGGTGTCATTGATTAGGAAAAATATGGGCTCTTCAATATATAATCTTTACTTCATTTTAAATTTACAGGAGCATAATAAAGATGAAATAATGCATTGTCTTATTATCCATGACACCATATTGAAGCACAATGCTGCAGTTGAGCAACTTAGAAAAGGATTGTCAATTCTTGGGTTTCTAACAGAACTACAGAAGGCACCTGATGTGTTTGAGCACTTTTTTGTGCCTAACGGTGATGAGGTAACAGCAGATTATCTGAAAAGTTTACTGAGAGTTCCATCATCAATGGATCAACAGACTAACACTGTGGTTCAGATGCTCTTTCGTTTTGTGGAGAATGCCAGTTCAGCTGATTTATGTAACTTTTTAAGTTTCATAACTGGGTCAAGGTCATCTACTACATTGTTGACCTCAGGTGCTATTACAGTTTCTGTTGTTGATAGTGACAGTATTTTCGCATCCACTTGCACGTTGGAGCTTTAACTGCCTTTAAGGTTTTGTACCTTTTCTGACTTTGAAAGTGCTATTCAGGCCATTCTGCATGTGACAGGCAGAAAATTCACAACTTCTTGATTTACGCATATTGGCTAAAGCTTACAACTTAATTTGTTGAAGTTGTGTTCTGTACCTTAAGAGAGAACATTGGATTAGTGTTGTGTTCATAAAAGTTGTGTTTCAGGTCAATCTGAATGTTTACCGTTTTGTCCAACAGTAAAGTTCATTCTCAAGGGCAATTTGTAATAGAGCCTTTAGAAGTTTTACTTTTGTAACAACTGTTATTTCCTCAGTTTTCATTAGTATAAATAGATGGTTTCATTAAAGACAATGTAAGATATTGTCCAGTTTTCCTTTATGCAATATTCTCAGTGCCCACAACTATTGAAATAGCATTAAGATATATGTCAATTCCATAAACATCAGATGTTTGCAATGGATCTATGGCATTTTGAAGCAAAACCAACTGTTCATGTGATATTGGACATGATGGAGGGTCAACAACTACATAAGCTGATTCTTCTACAGGAAGTGGGCCATCATGATCTACACCAAATAATTCTATGTTTTCTGGATCTATATCATCCATTGCTGGATCTCTTACAGCAGTTTGACCAGAATAATTTGGATTGATCATTCCAGTGCTCCATATCTTGTTTGGACTCCAATTATGCTCTGAGCGAATGGGGCGTAGATTAAAGGCCCCACCAAATTCCTGTAAAGCATAGTTGACTCGTGGTAAAAAGACAAAGTAGAGAATGAACATGTGTAAGTCATTGTCTAAGTCCAAATATCCAGATTCCTCCAATGCATAAAAGACATAGTAGAAAAGAAAGGTGACGCAACGAAATACTTCTCTCCACAATCGCTCGATGCGCTGATTTCTTGTGGATGACCCAGCTATAAAACTTCCTCTGTTTTTGCCTCTCATGGTAACCATTAATGCTGCTACTTCATTATTCTCTCCACCGTGATCTCCTCTCACACAAAATGGCCAACCAAATTCTTGCACAGCGTTACGAAATATTGTTGCAACAGTTGAAGCATAGTTGTTGTCAGCAGCAAATAAATACATTATACGTCTGGAGAATCCATCTATGCATCCATGCACAACTAATTTCCACCGAATTAAAGAGTGATGCCCATTAATGTGCCACAGAGAATTGGGCCAGGGACACTATAAACCCTTTGCGATATGACGCTGGCCCATCTCATAGAAGTGTTTCCCGGATCCACACATGCGATTGACTCTCTAATCCTGTCTCGCTGGACTTTCAGGTTTGGGGACCTAATGTATCCAATTATATATGACTCACAAGTGGTGTTACTGCGGCGGGAAATGTAATCCCTCACTATGGTTTCCAAATCTTCAACAGAAATCTCTGTAAAACGGCCAATGTCTCCTAACCCATATTCTCTAACCCTTCTATAAATTGTCCACAGTGACACTTGAAGCGTGTGAGCAATTTCATCCCAACTATAAAATCCACTCGCATGCAAATTTTCTATGACTTCTCTTGGCAAGATAAACGATGGGCGTCCAACATTCTCTGTTTGTCTCACTCCCTTTTTCCCAAATCTGGTAGAGCTGTTGTTGTACGGTGAATTGTTGCAACTCTATTGGCCCAAAAAACGTGTATTTCCCTGAATAAACTACAGAGTTCCAACAAAGTCTCCGAATTCTGAACATATTCTGTTTCTCCTAACTCAACTCGTCAAAAATATCTGACAAAAATCGCAAAATTCGAAGAGCTGTTTCTAGCCTATTCATCAGCAAAGCTGCTGGATGATATGTTAATTGTTTATGTTCTAGTTTAGCTTCTATTTCAGTTAAAAGAAAACAACATTTCGGCAAAAACATCCTCCCACGTTGAAGATTCACTATTATGCAAACTTACAAACTAGTATTCGCTCATAGACATATTCATATTAAGATCACAAAATATTTATTCAATTCAATGAAATGAAATATATATTCAATAATTTCTGCTGTGCAACTGGTCAGCGAAATGACAAGCAGGTGAAGCATAATTAGTGTAAGATAATAATGGAAAACCAGTTAAAAAAACATAGATCAGGAATTCTTGCTTGTTTATACATAATCATTTAACATGGCAAGTGAATCTTCAACGTGGGAGGATGTTTTTGCCGAAATGTTGTCCGTTTTAACTGAAATAGAAGCTAAACTAGAACATCAACAATTAACATATCATCCAGCAGCTTTGCTGATGAATAGGCTAGAAACAGCTCTTTGAATTTTGCGATTTTTGTCAGATATTTTTGACGAGTTTGAGTTAGGAGAAACAGAATATGTTCAGAACTCGGCGACTTTGTTGAAACTCTGTAGTTTATTCAGGGAAATACACGTTTTTTGGGCCAATAGAGTTGCAACAATGCACCGTACAACAACAGCTCTACCAGATTTTGGCAAAAGGGAGCGGAGAAGAACAGAGAATGTTGGACGCCCATCGTTTGTCTTGCCAAGACAAGTCATAGAAAATTTGCATGCATGTGGATTTATACATATATAAATGAAACAAAATAAATACATATTTAAATTACTGAAGATTGCTACAATCCGGCAACCATAACAAGTACCCAAATGCATATAATAAAAGGTTCAAGAAGTGCAAGAGGGAGGGGGGCATTCTGTCATGACATTTTGCAAGTAGGTTTCTTAGGTGGTGAAGACTTGAAATCGATCTTTCAGAAGAGTATGTAGTTACAGGCAAAGTGGCCAAAATCTGCATCGCACTATAAATATTTGGAAAGGACGTTTGGTCAGTCATGGATAGAATTGTTGTTAGTGTGGTAGATGGGACACCTTGCATAATAGTATTGCAGTAATCTTCCCACATTCATAATTCTGTTGCTAGGCAACGTGGTTCAGGCAGGTCATTGAGGTGATCATGAAGAGAAATCATAAACTTTTCTTTCCAGTCAGGGAGTGCCACAACTTTGTTGGAAAGACGAAAAAAACATTGAAAATGTTTACATTTCTTTCTGAAAATCGAGTTTGAAGTTCAGATATAAAGTGGTCAAAAAATGAAAATGTTATAGTTCATTCATACACCGCGTAAACTTTTTCCAGCGATAGCTTCACCAGAAACACCTTCATCACATTGAATGAAACCGGTGAAAATGTCACGGATTTCTGACTTATTCACATAGTGAATAACTAATGGCATCTGTTCCAGGTTGGCAACATCAGCTGCTTCATCTGCAACAATAGTGAAGTACTTGGAACCGTGTGTATGTGTGTGTGTGTGTGTGTGTGTGTGTGTGTGTGTGTCCGTCCGTCCGTCCACACTTGTGGGGACACAGACATGAATACACACCTACTTGCGGGGACACTTTAGTGTCCCCACAAATTTAGAGGTCTGAAAGTGTAAAAAAACAAAACGATTGAGTACCTAGATTAAATTTGCAGTCATGTTCTGTGCCAAGGCACTGCAATATCAATTAAATTTGAAATAAGATTATATATTTTGGCAGATTTCATGATGTATGTAACTGAGTGTTGTGGAGGTTAAGCTTTTGTTCTATGATTTGTTGCATTTTCTTCTTACAAGCAATCATCCTCCTGGTGTCATGGCACTTGTGTTGTTCCCTTGTGCATGTTTTGTTGGTGTCTTCTGCAGTATGTTTCCTTTTTCTTTTAGGTGTATCATCACTGTTGTTCGAAGACGCAAGACTAGTGGATGCTTCACAACAGGTATTGTTTGACAGCATTTTCCCCAGGCATTTGAAGAGTCGTTTGCGTGAAGATGTGTCAGCACATTTGGAGGGAACATCATTATCTTGTTGTTTAAGACAAATAGCAATTAACTTGTCTCTCATTGCTTCCAGTGTCCCTTGCTGCTTGAAAGCGTCACATCAACTATCATCAGGTGTTGCCATTCTCTGTGCGTAACGTTGCAGATTGGACAATAACTCTTGTGCTACAAGGTATTGTATGTCAGTGGTAAACATTGCGCCTCTGACTTTGAAGAACATTTCAAGGGTTTCATTTATTGATGTGTCTTCATTGTAGAGTAATCTCAAGACTTGCATAACATCCTCTTGATTTGGTATGTCTTCGTTTTTGGTGTTTAAACGCTGTAGGGATGGCAAGTATGGCTTGAATTCATCAAAGAATTTCTCCAATTTTTTTTTTCTTTAGGAATGGAATATCCTCGTCGCGGAGGAAGGTGATGTTTTCTGCGAGAGTGGGTGAAAACTCACTCATGCCGAAGCCTGGTTGTAGGAGCCACTCACGTGATCTGTGGTTGGCTTCTTCTTTGCATTGTGTCGTTGTCAGGGGCATCTTTCGTGAGACCGTACGGGTCAAGAAAGTTTGATGGAAATAGGTCAAAATATGAGACCGATTTTGGTTTCATTGTACTTGGACTTTGCTTTGCTTTATACATACCAGAAAAAAAACAGGATATTCGTTTATATGTGACATAGTTGATTAGAGTTAGCATAATGAATGCAGTGTGTATGAAAAAAAGGCGATGCAACTTTGGCATACAATGCCTCAAAAATTTTTGACAAATTCGATTGAGTCTTACAGCAATGTTAAGTGCAGTGGTTTGGGTTTCAAATGACACTGTATACATTTCAATTAGTTAAAGAATAAAGAAGTATGGCTTGCGAGAAAAAGGTGAGTAAAAATTTCAATTTTGTGCTGATGGGAATTTAACATTTTTCCTTTGAAATGTAGTCACGAGAGCACTCATAAGACTTTGAAACATTAATTGTCAGTGATAACAAAAATGCAAATTCAACGCATTGTTGTTGAATCGATAATTCAATATGGACCATGTTTTGTCTTTTCATTTTGCATAGAATTCTCATTGGTGGAAAAAATTGATTTTGATGAACAATTTCTACAAACCGATTTTTGTGTCATTGCTGCTCGTATTGATATCAGAATGGTAAAATCGAAAAGCTAATGGGCTATTCTTTGTTACTATATAAAAATTAAGCCGTTCAATTAGGTATTTTATGTGCAGTAACCTGTCAAAGTTGCATTACCTTTTTTTTATAGACACTGTAGAGGAAAATGAAATATATAAGGATTGAGACATGGCATGTGCAATGTGGCAACGGGATGCTTTTTTTTTACTTTCAATATATTATAACTTAAAGTGTATTTAAAGTCATTGAGATATTGAAACATGATGTAATAATTTAGTTATTTTGTTTATATGTGTTTTAAAATATTGTTTTTGAGATACAGTTACATGCTTTGAAAGTTTTAAAATGGCATAGCGTTGCTGAACTGTATTTGCTGTGTGTCTGCTTTATTATTTTAAGTTGGATTTTGAACTGGTTGAAAAAAGTTCGATTTAGGAGGAGTGAGAAAAACAACATCAGCAAGTCGTCGTACTTTTAAGAGCACAACATAGCCTGTGCCAGGTGGTATAATATCCTTGTCAAACCACAATATGGCTTTTTTAAGGGTCTGTCCCTGTGATTTGCATATTGTTATAGCATAACCTACATGGAAAGGAAAACAAGTTGTTTTGTTCCCATCAGAATGATAAGAAACTGGGTAGGTTGGAACAATTTTATTGTGTGGCATTGTTAAAAATACTGTGTTGTTATGAAAATTCTGAATGAATGCCATTTGTTCATTTACAACATTGTTTTCTTTATCACAGTTTTGAGTTACCATGACTTTCATTGCCCTGAAAATAGGTGTGCACTCAGTAGTGGCATTGTCTAGTTGTAAATATGCGAGAGGTTGCTCACTGGTGAAAAGTGACTCTAAAAGGACTTTATTGAGATAGTCTACTGCAGCATTTGAATTTGTCAAAATTGTTATGTCTGTATTTTCAATGAAATTATGTAACAATGAATCAGGTGAAATTTCACCGTTTGGGCAGATAACACGACCTTGTTGCAATTTGTCAAGAATTTATTGATTAGAGCACCAATATCTTATATGATCTAAAATATTGAGGTATTCTGTGTCTTCAACTCGGTGTTGGCCATTTACAGGAAACTTGTATGCAGTCGAAACAAACTGAGGACAATTTAAAGGTGATGAAACATTGAAAACTTTTCCTTTCAAGTTTTCAAAAGGCTGTACTTGACTGATATCTCCACCAAGCACAAGGACTCGTCTATAAATTAACCTGTTAAGAGTTTGTAAGATATGATCAAAGTTTTTCTGTGGTATCATGGCAATTTCATCTATCATCACAATGTCATATTCAGAAATAGCCCAATTCATTGAAGGTTGTTGTTCAGTATCTATAGGAATGTTAAATGCAGCATGAACTGTATCACAAACAACTTTATCAGACAACTTTGCTCCCAAAATGTATGAATATTAGCAGTGAAATTGTGCGCTTACATTCTTACTCGTGTAAAAATTTGTGCACGCAGGGTGTCTAGGCAAGACAGAAGGTAGAAATTTAATTCTCACTTTTTCTGTGCCATTTCAGTTTAGATGTATTCACATGATCTCATTACATTCTCAAGTAATATCAGATATTACAAGTATACAGTATTTAAAAATTATATCAATTTGATACTTGAAAGTTTCATAGTAGCTAAAAGTTCAAGTTCGTAGACCGTAGTAGTTGCCTTATCATGTCATGCTTTAGAGTAAAAATGGAAATGAGCCTGGCGAAGGAGCAATTCTATTCAACACTTTTGAGTAACCATCTAATCTACGAATAGATCTTCGATCTCGATACACAGGAACATGGTGCCGTTTCAAATTCTGTTCCTTGTCTTCTTTAATTTACATATCCGACATCTCGTCAAGGGCATTATCACAGTGCATAACAGATGAGTAACACCAGTCAACCTTTGCTCGTCTGAAGAGCATTTCATTCTTTTGTCCACCATCCTGCTCTTGTGACTCAACTACATGATAAAACGACTCAACCACGGATTCCGTTCCTGTTTTTGCATAGAAAATGTCAAAAACCTTGCAGAACTCCTTTCCAACTTGTCCATAAAGTCTTGAGTTCGTGTAAAGAGCTTCAGTGAACCGATCTTCCTGGAATGCACTGTCGAGGCGTGACCCATTGCTAAGCACTACCTCAAATTTATCAAGCAAATCAAACCCTTCAGATAATTTCTGGAAGCTGACTACTTTAGAATCTTCACTTATGGTGATGTTCTGAAGCTTCTCTTTCTCCAAAGTGATCTTATCGAAGGACTTCACAAAAATGGAAGGGAAAAGCTCACCCCAAATGGTGTTCAGTAACGCTGTCTATGAAACACACAAAGAAGATGGGGATAAATCAGATTCAGGAAAGCCAAGTAAAAAGACTGTAACGTGGGTCATGCGGGAAATTAAAGATTGTCAATTGGAACTTGCAAAACTGTCTAAAAGTATGCTCAAGGAGCTGGAAAATCGGGAATAGCAATGCCTGCCAGAACTAATGTATGTGCTTCATTCTTGCCTTGATTTCGCTAATCATTGTAGCACTCTTTGTGGGAGACGAAATGGATCTGAAATCCCAGTGAATAAAGTTGCTTTCTTCAAACTTGGACGTGAAGCTTTTTGCAGATGTGTTGATTATGTTGCCAAGCTTTGCCACATCGCTGCAATTCAAAAAACCTGTGCTCTTGAGATTGACTCAAAAGTTTCTGATATCAGTTATTGGAGAATGAAGACCAAACTAGTATTCTTGTCTTTCTTCGCAATGTCTCCTATATCACTCGCCACTCTGATCATTTTCTTCCGAATGACTTCGCTCTTGTTCAGTCGCAGCTTCAAACATCTTATCATTGACAATAAGTCACCCAGGAACCAAGACTGACGTCCCATACCTAAAAGGCAGTCATAGAAATGAAAAATAGATACATAGCTGCTGCAATCACACAAACTGAGAGCAAAACGGAATAAAAATACCCATGCATATTTTTTCTTCACGTTTGAAAAAATTCCCTTTAAGCTAGTGGTATACTAGCTTGAAAGTATTTACGATACTTTTAGTCGAAAATTAAATTTGTTGCAATACCTGAAGTTCTTGATTGATTCACCATGTTCATGTATTCTAGGGCAAATCAGCTTACTTGGCTTTTGGCATTTAATTTCAACTGCAAATTTCTTCATCTCATTTTTGACAAGGGGAAGCCATCCAAGAAATTTCCAGCCAGGGCACCAAAGCAGTTGTCCTCTTAACATGAGTTGAACCAGAGGCCACAAGTCAATTGTACCTAATAGATCAAACACAAAATCATTCCCAGCGATCTTATATTCCCCAATATCTCTGTTATCATGATCACAATAGGTTTCAATATAAACTGCAAGACTTTGTTCCAATTTCAAAAACTGGTTGTACGAGCTACTCATAAAACGCTGTTGAGCAAACGATACCATTACAAGAAATGGTAACTTCAGTTCAGCAGCAGTAGCCTTTGAAACACTATGTTTCTTTCCATGGCCAAAGACCTGGTGGATATAATTGGTCTTGGACAACAGATGAGATATGAAGGCTTCTTTGAATTTCTCAAAAACTTTGTCCAACCAGTGAGCTGAATCCCACTGTAGTGGCCACCACATTTCGTTGGCAGGATTTTCTTGTTCAGGATCATCTCCATCACCTTCATCTTTGTCACCTTCATCTTCATCACCTTCATCTTCGTCATCTTTCTCACGTTATTTTCGTCAATTTTATCTCCGTCACCATCTTCTTCACCTTTATCTCCATCATCTTCATCTCCATCACTTTAATCTTTGTCATGTTTACCTTTGTCATGTTGTTTTTTTGACAATAGTTCTTTTATTGGCTCATCCATTTTTGATGTAAATAGATCATTCAAATATTGACCATCAAAGACTCTGCCTTGCATCTGCAGGAAATCATTGCTTTTTGTAGATATCTTAGCATGTCTATTGAGATCTTTGTAAACTTTGATGGCTAGCTCTTCACCTTTCCCACCTTCCCCAATTGCATCATTGGAGACTTCATTCATACCAAGTGGAATCCCTCGCCGTTTTCCATCTACTACTGGGCACACCATTGTAACTTGATTGGTGGTATGGTGGTTTGCACTCTTATCTGCAGTAATGTAGAAATGGGGTGCCATGCCCGTATTCGGAGGAAGCTCGTGAAGAAACTTTAGATTCTCTTATCGATGAAAGAAGTGACAACATATATCATGTCACTGAAAAGATTGCATGAGTGCCCATAATCACATACGTCTGCTCCTGCAAGATGCAACTCTGCAATCCTCTCCTCACAGCATCTGGCAGCTGATTTAGATTTGACTACACCAGTAGCAGCTTGAATTTGGTTTTTCACAAAAGTACAAGTTCTCTGGCGCACCGGTTTCATAAAATGCCACCATGCAACAGCAGCTTCATGTGTTTTGCTGGTTTCTCTGTCATAATGTTTCTGTAACCTGTTTTTAAAGCGATACCAGTGAGTGTTGTGGCCCATCATATACTTTTGATAGACTTTATTTGAGATTTTCAATCCACTGGAAAGGTTTCCAGAACTTGGTAAGTGTTGCGTGCTTCAGACAGTGGTTTTACAGTTCATGTAAGCAAAACAAATTTTGCATCTAATTATCCAATTATCTTGACCCCCAATGACTTCAAAATCTTCCTGATCAGCTATGAACTCTTTTAAATTTCGTCAACTGAGAATTAACAAGGTCCATCTGCACATTGACCAGTTTTGAGAAAATCGCATTTTAAAGTTCAAATGTTCATATCATGGAAACTATAAAACCAATTGGAACCAGTTTTGATACATCACAAGCTACACACCAGGTAGTTAAATTAAGACTATTTGGGCGGTCCTTTTCTGTGTGCATTGTGGGTAAATGGAAAACTAAATTTGCAGATAGACCATTGTAACGCAGAACTTGTCAAAGTATGCAGGGTCTATCTGACATCTTTTTAAAAAAAAAATTCAAAATTTACCTCCCCAACTGTATTTTAAACAACAAAGCCTCACATTAAAGTGTCATGGACAGATCTATGCTAATCCAGTGGGGGTGCAGTGAAGTTTTCCAGGGAGTTGGATAGTTAGTTTTAAATTTGGGTAAATTTCTGTATAAGTAACTCTGTTGTGCTGAGTGGAGGAAAAACACGAAAAATGAAAACTATGATTGCTAATAATAAAATACTTTACATCAGAATAAAAGATTTTAACTATTTTCTACTAATAATAACAAACCATAACTTGCAACACTAACTGCGCATAAAACAAACAGCAGTAAAATGCCTTAATACACAACAACTATTCCAGTGTTGAAACTGACTTAAACGAAGTTTGTTAAGTTGTTCAAATATAGTTTAACTTTATTTTACAAGATTTGAAATAAACTCTTTGTCCTGAGCAGGCATGAATTTTAACATGGATATCAAATCTGCTTTCTTAGCTTGGCTTAGACTACTGGTTGGTCTTGCAATGGGAGGGTCAGCAACTTCAAAATGGACGTTATTTTGGACCTGATTTCGAGTTGATTTTCGTTCAAGGACATTCGTTCCAATCCAATCTTCTGAGAATGCTGTTTTGTATCTTAGCAGCTTTGGTTCATCTTGTTTATATAGCAGGCTCTTTACTTTGGTAAAAGGCACATTATCATATTTTCCCTGCTTTGCAACACTAGCAAAATCTTTGAAATCTTCTGCTTTCATCTGGACAATCTTTAATGGCTTGCTTCTGTGGACCTTCTTTAAAACTCTCAACAAACCAATGGGACTGTATATCTCACTATGTCTACACACAGATTCAATCTGACTGTGCAGGTTGTCCACCTCTTGTATCGTGGAATGTCCAGGCTCACAGTACTTGTGCTCAATGGTCAAGACTTCTGGATGATGTTTAAGGAAGACTTTGATTGCTGTGGAGAAATGGCTGTTCCGATTCTGTGGAACACATGAATCGCTCCATAAAGTGATGTGTTTGATTCGTTGGTCATCAGAATTTTCAAAGACGATGGTATCTAGAAGCTTGATTACAGAGCTTGCAATATCATTGCCTGCCCGACCAGTTTGCCCTTCGTTCCACATTGCTCCATATCCTCTTTTATCTGCAGAGCAGTGAGCCGTCATAAAATAGACATTCAGTTTTCGTTTATAGAAAAAGTTTGAAACTTCTGCAGTAGGCAAGGCAAATACATTTTCGAGATCAAAACAGATAATCAATTTGTTGTCATCTTTCCTGTCTTTGTCTCTTTCGGATTTCGTTTCTATCTTTCCTGCTAGATGTTCTTTGTGCTTTTGCTTGTCTTCTTCGCTGGGATATTCCTTTTTCCCCATTGCCTCACAAGTGTCACATCTGTCTTTCTTAGGTACATGGAAAGCGATGTTGAATTGAGTATTAAAAATTTCACGATAGAGGTGGATTTTTCCAGGTGTTGTGCCAGCCTTGTTACATTTCTCGACATACTCCTCATAGAGGATTTGAATGTTTAGTCCATTAGCTAAATACTCTTTCTTTGTGTTGGCCCTATTATAATGTGACTCAACACGTGGCAATGAATTGATGTGGGCATAGATTCCATCTTTCACTTCTTGTGGAACGACATGATTCTTACTCAAGCCCCATTTCAAGTTCACAGGTGTTCCACACATACTCTGTTTGTTTTTGTGGTAAAGTTGAACACGTTTGTGGTTTATATCTAAAGTTGATAAATAGAACACTTTGCAAACTCGAACATTTTTACCGTGAAGAGGGAGACTATAGCTAATGCTATTATTTCTACGACTGGCGGTTTTGGTTGTTGGTCTCTTTGTCGATTCTTGAGAGGTTGTTTTGCCATAGAAATGCAGTTTATCATTGTCACACATTCCCCAAAATTCTTTAAATATAACTGCTCTATCTTCCTCACTGAAATTTGCACTGCATCTAAACTTGCATTTACTGCAGTCCTTTCTAGTGTTTACTGATCTAGCACTTTGCTTCTTTCCTCGACTATCAATATACTCCTCTCCAGACTGCCTTTTCTTCTTTCGAACATTTGCTTTCCATTTATCGGGATTGCACTTACGCTTTCGAGTGAGGACATTTCCTGTACGCTTGTGCAGGTGGACTGTAGGGCTTATTTGCTCTTAAACAAAAATATTTTCAATATTATTGATTTGTCAGTAAACATTAGAGTACAATGCTCTACAATAAAATTAAAGATACGAAAATTACTACACAAAAATTTCAAAGCAATGAACTATTATAACACATTACCATCTACTGAGCTTCTATCATCTTCATCCAACCCTTGCTCTGGTTCATACTCATGATCATCATCAGGGTTTGAATTATTGCCTTCACAGACCTCACTATCACCACTTTCAATTGCATCATCAGAATCTTCAGATCTATAAATAATATTTTTCATATTTACCAACATGTAAATCTGCTGTGTACTGCTGCTGTATTAGATTCTTTTGCTTTGTAATTTTAACACATTCATACAGCAAAATAATTTGTTCTTGCATGTTTAAGCTATTTAAATCAACCATAAGACTCACAGAAGCATACAGATTTATACAATTCAAGTGCAACACATACTGAAAATTGAGAAATATATAGGAGAGCATTACATAATGTTTACATGTAAATCGCTTAGTATACTAACACTCAGCACTTCAAAAACTTAGAATAATTTGCTAACTATGCTGCCTTATAAATGCTTTTAAATGAAAAATGCAAAAGAAACCTACCTTTGAAAAATATCGACAATTTCTTGTTCATTCAAAGTCCTCCTACCTCGATCATGTTTTCTGGCGGCCATCTTGAAATTATCACATGATTCATTCCCGGCCCTGTTATTGGTAGTTGGCAGATAGACCCTTGTGATAATAAAATTATGCACGGAAATGTGGAAATAGACCTTTGTAGACCCGAAAATAACCTTAAATATTTAGAAAATCTGCATAAATTACTAATGCAGATAGACCCTGTTAACTTTTAACCCATTTGCAACATAAACTTCAAAATTGACAAATTTGTCAGATAGACCTTGTTAATTCTCAGTTGACGAAATCTAAGCTTCAAAAAAATCATATAAGTTTGTTATATAGTTTCTCTTATCCTAGCTTATCAACAAAGGGACACATCAAGCCGTCTCCAGCACCTCATAACAGTGGATTTCCTCCTCTTTCTTCTGTTATTCATCATCCTAATGGATTCAATGATAATACAAAAATAACGTTTTTAACTCATGTATTTGATCTTGATAGTAATATTACTACTTTGAC
>JAODVM010089985.1:0-16700 GCA_025400095.1 Phenganax marumi | reverse complement strand
TCAAGATTTAACTACTTTTTAACTACAAAATCGTAGTTAAAACGTAGTTAAAAGTTTTATACAACCGGCCCCTGCACTATACCTAGTCGCCGTGCCATCATTAACTTTTCAACACCAGAGTACTGTTGTTTTGCGGGATCGCTGATCTGTGTGATTACATGTAGGCTCCGAGATGAGTTCTGATGACCGTAGCTGGTTGATGCAAACTGTTCTTGGCATGGATATCGCTTCCACGGTTTCATATTTTTATCCTCGGCTAATTCCTATTGTAAGTTATGCAGACGTTTTAGCCATATTTTAATCAGTTTATCATTACTTCATGTTGAGTAATTTTTGCATTCCACACATACTCTGTTAACCTTGCTGGTTATTGAACTATTTTCGTCTGACTGTTGTCAGCACGACGTGAAAACTGATGAAACGCATCTTCCTGCTCAAATACGCTGTTCAGAGGAGAGGATGAAAGACAATGGCGTGTACTTGCTTGGTGAGTTTAATTTTGGTTTACTGCGTATCTGCTTCATGAAACACAGTGCATGGTCAAATAAGAGTTAGGCCCTTCTGGTTAGGCCCTTGGTTAGGCCTATCTGGTTAGGCCCTTGTGTTGTTTCATTATGCTAAGTCTGGCAGCTGTCATGTATAGTGTATATATCTTCTTTCCTTGCATACTCTTTTGTGCTAGTTATTCCACCATAGTATATCATTATTTCTTTCAAAATTTCGGGGTATTTTTCCCTCAACATTTTAAGTTAACACTAAAGGAGATGACTTAGCATTGTCAGAATTGTCTAGTATCTGTAAAAGCACTCAACCGAAAGTTGTTTTTACGTTTAGAGAATGGCATAGTGTTGTTCGTGTGGGTAGGACTGCATGCAAGTCCTGAATGGCTTCAACAAGTCTTTGGTGTCAGCACTATTGGTCATGTTGATATTGAAAAGGTAGGCTAAGAGGGGAACAGTCACGCATACTTGATCGAGAGGCGAGCGTTTAGTGATGGCATTCTCTCTCAGTTGTAATGTCCAATTGTTTCAAGTAATCATAACATAATAATAAACGGTAGTTAGTCTAATTAGTCTATTAGATCACGATTTTTATGAATTAAGTTATGATGTTGCTGGTTGTGGTTGAATTGTTTGTAAAACAACAAAATAACAAAACCCTGGCTTATCGAAAGAATTTAACCAAGATAACTTAGCCAGGTTACGCTGTGTATTCAAACGCATTGTTTTTTGTTTACTTTCGAACAGAACAATATAAATTGTAGCGCTTTTATTGTAAAGTTTACGTTTTTCTTAAAACGTTTAGAATCTTCTTGGTTTTCCATTTTAAGTATTTTCTTTGTCCATGCAGACGGCATTGCCTGAGTTGGACACTGCCTTGTCAAGACGTGTGCGAGGAATCATAACTGAAATACAAGATGAGCGACGCAGATACATGAAGGTATGGTTATGTATTTCTTCACTTTGTTGCAGGTAATGATCAAATTCCAAAAAGTAACTCTACACCAGTGAGTTCTACTAAAAAACTTCTCTCGTTCGCCAAAATTTTTTGAACAACTATACGAGGTCGAGTATAGCTTAGGGCCGAGATTTTACGTATTTGTTATGTGGAATCATTCAATTAAGTAGAATCGCAATAGCAAAAATTTTAGTATCTGTTCGTGCAAAACTTCATAAAGATGTATGGTCACTGCTTCTGGTTTGCTTTTTTGAATACTCATCTTTATTCAGTTACATAAACTTTGACGGCCATAAGTGTATGACCTTGCATGGGTCTCTAAAATTAACTTTTCTATGGGTTGTTTGCAATCACGTCATTTTTTAACCAAATGACAAAAAAGCCAACAATTTTGTTAACGATTTTTTCCCATATGAGTGGCGTGTATACTGCAATGAATTGCGAAAGGATCAAACCTTTAGACAGTCTTTGAAGTGATCTGAAACGTGTTTCACGGCCATTTTTGACTACTTGCCCGTCATCTAAAATCTCAAAATCACATGATTGGAAACAACCTAATGGAGAAGGCGCGAGCGTTCGAAATTCCTTGTCCACTTGCACTTGCACATCTGTCATTCCTAACGAAACGTTCTGTAAGCGGACGAGTGAAGTAATCACCACAATTTCCTGTCCTCATCGATATTTATATGGTTTTAAAATTCACACCTTGATGTTTCTTATTCTACTCCGTAGCTGTCCATTGTTAGACAACGCGATAAATTGGAACCTTGGTTCAAGCATTATCTTGTTGAAGACAAAGGACTGACAACTAGCAGTCAGAGTTACGTCGATTTTCTATGCCTTGTGCATAAAGAAGTCAGAAACCTGCTGAATTAAATTAAACATGATTGGTCTTGGAACCAGGTGACTTAGGTTGAAATTAAGCAATGGAATTTTTGCACCTATTTTAATCAGGTAGCATTAATGTTACATTTGATCTCGAAATCGCCGATGCCCATCATACAACACGTTTGAAGATCTGTCGTCAGTTATGTTCGCTATGTCTATATGTGCTTTAAAAGATGAGTTCTCTATGTTAAATGAAAACAGAGATAGTGTATAACTTCATTCTTAACGAATTTATATCATTGGTTAAAGTCAGACGTTGCAGCTTTGCAAAATTATTATATCGTCAGAGTAATTTAAATATTGCTAAATAAAAAGAGGATGTTCTAATCATTGGTATCTTTCTGTGCTTTTTGTTAAACAACTCTTTGTTACTTTAAAGAAGGTGTCTGCGGAATATTAGTTGATTAATTATTAATATTGCTTCGTGTTCAGCTCCGTTTTTGCTGTTTGCCCTATACACCTGGACTTTGTTTCCGCTTGTTTCCGTATATCTTACTTCTGCGTTAGCTTAATTCACTGTATGTATCTTTACGAGTTTGCATCATGTCCTTGTCAGGCACCCCTGAGCACACACGTTGTATCGCACCATTACAGTCATATTACCAAGTTAAAAAGTTAAAACTTTGCTGTGTTTTGGACAGCGAGCAAATTAAAAAAATATTGTCAATTCCATGGTACCTCTGTTATATGCATGCACTCTGTTGAAGATTTTTCTTTTCAAAATGTTTGACAAGTCTACACATGATCCGCCAGGCTGCTCACTTCGGACGAGCCTAGAAGTGTCGAATCTATTAAGCGAAATTAGAAACATCTTTTCTTGAGTATCAACGGTGGTCAAAATTCAGTTCAGATCCAAGTTATCGCCAGCTCTTTAAAGCGAATGGCGTTTCAACTTAGAACGTGCTCCCTGGTGGGAAGGATTTTTCGAACGCATGATCGGATGTGTGAAAGTGTGTTTCAGAAAAGTTCTCAGCGGGGCAAAACTGTCATTTGACGAACTACCGACCGTAGTGATAGAAACAGAAGGAACCTTGAGCTCACGACCATTGACGTACACATATGACGACATGGAAGATCGACTTCTGCTTTTAAACACTGACATTCTGATGGTGCCGGAAAGTTTGCTCCATAAATATGTTGGACAAGGCTGTTGCAAGTTGAAGGCAAGGTGTCGACTGCTTCCTGGAAATAAGTTTGATGACACGCCCACCCCTCTGCAATCTTTGATTGAGTGTGTTGAGGACAAGTGTGAGACTGGGTGCTGGACCATGCGTCGTTCCTGGAAAAGGCTTTCTAGAGGTGTGCATTGACGTATGTTTGAAATTGGTATTTTTAAGATAGGCGGATGTTAGTCGTTCCTGTATTATAGTTTCAACTAGCTAGGTTAGTTTATAAGGTGGAGTAACGCCATCATATACTGTAGAGCAGTTGTAGGTTCGAAAGTGAAAGTCTTCTAATGTATTCTTTGTAAAATTCCAGGTTTTGTTTTCAGCGAAGTTATGAGTGTTTTTCAGGTTGTACAAAGAAAAACGAGGAATATGGCAAAAAAAGAATTTCCGTAGTAGCACGCATTCAAATGTGCAAAAATGCAAGTTTGTGAAATTGCTTTGGAAAGTGGAAGCGAGATCTGCATTGAAACGAGGCTCCTAAGCTGACGTATGCATTGGTTCACATGTAAATTCTGAGTGTCTACTCTTTCTGAGTTCTCTTTCACATCAAACATTGCTTAGTTAGTTTTCCTCTGCAGTACAAAATCGAAAAGAGATTTTCTGCTCCATATTAGTTAAATAGGTAGCCGAGATCTCTATCAAGATGGGAGGTAAGTATCGAAGAAATACTTAGTTGTACTATGAATTTCATTGCAGTAAATAAACGTCCCCCATATCGAACATTTTTGCTCACCGCTACTTCTGCTCTGTCCTAGTGAAATTTCTGGAGATTCTTCGACCATTTATTTCTATTCTTCCTGAAGTGGCGAAGCCTGAAAGACGGGTGGGTTAAATGATTTGTCAAGAGTAACCATTTTCATTGGAGAAGACTTTATTTCTGATCGATTCTGTTAGTGTTTGGGGATAAATTGGTATTCAGTACTGTATTTATCTACTGTACGACTCGAAGTACGAACATTCTCATATTTAACGAAATTTTTGGTGCTATTCCTTTAGATTCAGTTTCGTGAAAAAGTGTTGTGGACAGCCATAACCCTTTTTATTTTCCTTGTTTGTTGTCAGGTTGGTACATATTCTTTTTTCGCGTAGTATTTACAAGATAATTCTTTTTACTGCGATGAATCATCACTGGTCAGTGTTTAGCGGTCTTCAGTGTCTTTGTATTGTGTTCATATATGAGTCTTCCTTATAAAATATGTCAGTAGATATATATTGTTCAGCAAAACAGCTTTTTTGCCAGATTCAAAAAAAATGTAACCTTGCTTGCATTTTTTGAGGCTGCGATAGCCTTGGTGCAGATTAATAAATACCATTAACTTACCTGTATGGTTGCCACAACTTCTCACAGAGAGTAAATGCACAAATGTAAATGTTAAAACATTTTTACACAACGTTGAGCTACCTTTATTTTGTTGTCAGGAAAATAATATCAATGTTGGTTGAAATCTTGAAAAATATGTGAAGGAATGTTGGGGTCTTAGGGAGTCTATGAAATTTTATTTCTAGTTACATTGCCTTTCAAAATAAGATAACATGGAAATGCTGTCAGGAAATTGATTTTGGCCTGGAAGAAAGTTTCAACATGAACTTTTCATGAATGAAGCTAAATTTTAAGTTTTTTGTATGCCTTATGCCTTTTAGTCCTTCTACTTAGTAATATGTTGTACTGAAAATATCAGGGATGAAACAAGACAGAGTTAAGAGGATGGTCATAGCTTTTGGTACAATTGCAGAATGTCCTGTCATATTGTATATATGTGTTCTATGTGTTACCATAGTGGGTTAGGGTTGGGTTAGGGTAAAGGCAAGTCAAGGTTAGGGTCAGGGTCAGGATTGAGTAACAATATTTGACAGGGTGTTCTGCAATTGCTCCATTTATTGTATAGTTAACTGACTGGATATTGTTTTAAATTAAGATTTTTTTGTTTTTGCATCCCATGCCATAAATGTGTCTGTTTCTAGACTGATCCAACTGTCTTCAGAACAAAATTAATTTTAACCCAATTGTTTTTTAGCCAGGTCTGACTTAGAGGCCTTATATACCATGAAATGATGTCATTTCTGATATCTTGTCCTGGTCAAACTTAGAACTATTCTCATGTAAACGGTGCATTACAGTCTAGTCTTAAAAGAGGACGACTTTACTCTTCAGGATGAAACTTTTGCCACCTTATGGGTTAACCAAACTCTGTGCTAATTTCTCCACACCATGCCCTTTGTTGCTGTAACTTTTCCTTGTACCCTTGTAACTTTGCCAGCTATGTATCTACATTTTGATATTTTTCTTTATTGGCACCTTTTGTTCATGTTACCATAACATTTGAAGTGGCAAAAGTGGCACCCTGACAAGTAAAATGAATTAAAGGCAGCACTACTGGGCATTGTTACTCAAGTGCTTTTAACTGTCTTAAAAAATATTCACCATGATACTGATAAATGAACTTTAGGATAGTGCCTAATTGAAATTAGGCTGTTATTGAAAAATATCGAATATCAGTACCGAAAAAAAAATTGATATTTTAATATCAATATATTTCAGTTTTATATGTTTTTCAAAAAATTAATTTTGATCTTACCGTGATGTATTCGCATTTTGTAACATTGTAAAACTTGACACAACCTCAACGAATGATATTTATGTGGTAGCTAGTTGCAATTTTGATGATGACTCATATTGGAAACGCGCATTCATCACACCAGCGCAGCTCATTAAGAATAAATTAACAGAAAATAAACTCCATGTATTCACGATACCGAAACGCAGATCAAAAACACTAATTTACCATTGACAAAAGTGAAAATATAACTGTTTATTGGCATTTATCGAAAGTCGAAACTTTGACATTTTTTGATATATTGATAATTTGATATATCGAAAAGTCAAATATTGCGATATCGATATTTTGACATTTCGTGATATATCGATATTTCGATATATGTATCGCAATGGCCTAATTAAAACACTGAAAATCATTGTCTTTTAAGTGTGTTTTTTATTGGATAGCATTCACATATCATCTCTGCTGTATATTTTTTATTAAAAAGTTGAAATACATCTGTTCTTTTAAGATTCCCTTGTTTGGTATCATGTCATCTGACTCTGCTGATCCATTCTACTGGATACGTGTTATTTTGGCTTCTAACAGAGGTATGCTAAGAACAATTGTAGCTTTGTATTGGAGAGGATTCTTTGAAAATATAACTGATCAATGTAACTCTTTGGTTTTTTTAGGAACGCTCATGGAGTTGGGTATATCTCCTATTGTCACTTCAGGTTTAATTATGCAGGTAAATGCAATAGTATTAAGCATCTGCATTAGTTTCCTATATTTGTGATTGATGTTTAAGTCTTTTTTTGTATTGGTAGCTTTTGGCAGGAGCAAAGATTATTGAAGTTGGTGATTCTGTAAAGGACCGTGCTCTCTTCAATGGAGCTCAGAAATGTAAGTGTGAAGTAAACATTATTAACAGAAGAATATACATTTCAACGCATTGTTCAATAGTTACGTGTGCCAGAGCTCACGATAACATGATATTGGCATTAATGTAACATCACAAACATATCGGTACCAAATCATCTCCATACTTTCATCAAATAATAAATCAAGGTTGTCATAGCATTACCTTTATTTAAGATACCCAGTGCCATTGGGATCCATATCTTGACTATGGTGCACACTCCTTCTTTTACAATGTTATAGGTTCTTGTTGACTCCAATTTGTTGACATACTTTATTTAGTATTTGGTATGATAATTACTGTTGGCCAGTCAGTTGTGTATGTCATGACTGGAATGTATGGTGATCCATCTGAACTTGGCTCTGGTGTTTGTCTCATCATTATCATTCAGGTATGAAACAGTTGTAAGTGATTATAAAAACCTGAGAAATTGGAAGTTCTGTATATGAAATTTTATTGCAGTTCTTGCAGAAAGTTACAGTAATTTTGACTGATGAAATTGTACTTTGTTTGATAGCTTTTCTGTGCTGGACTTATTGTATTGTTACTTGATGAACTTTTACAAAAGGGATACGGTCTTGGGTCTGGGTAAGTGAACTGCTACCCACTCATCAGGTGGTGATATAGTCTTGCAGAGAAGGTTGTTATTTTGTCAGTGTTCTACTTACAACTGCATTCACAGAAAGAAAATGTACTGCATTGACATGTGGAGATTTCCTACTGACTGCATGGAGTAAAATCTAAAGGAGTTGATCCTCATTGTAAACTTCTGCAACCATGCCTTGTATCATAAGGCAAAAAGAAAGTATATATTTGTTATTTCAAAATTAGGAACTTTTTGGGGAACTTTTTGGGGAATTTTCATTTATACATTAAAGCTGCTCATCTTTATGTACAATGGCAGTAAACTAAAACTTGTTTGAACTTGTTTTCTTGCAGTATTTCCTTGTTTATTGCTACAAACATCTGTGAAACAATTGTTTGGAAAGCGTTTAGTCCAGCCACAGTTAACACTGGACGAGGTAAACATTGTCCTTCCTGCTCACTTTATAGCCTGACTACTTGATGCATGACAATACTCTAAGCAGAGATATACATGCGCCTGGAAAGAAAAAAAAAGTCTTGATGTTTCAAGCAAACATCCTTTCAAAAATTTTCTTCTGACAATGGGCTTTTGATGCTGGGATCGGTTGAGCTTGAAACGTTGCGATTGTGTACGAGCGCAGCTATTGCCTTCCGGTGTTAATCTGTTACTATTCACACTATGAAAGCAATAGTATTCAATACGTGCTTTACACATATTATTTAAATGCGCTTGTATTTTGTGTGAATCTAGGTACTGAGTTTGAGGGTGCTGTTATTGCTTTGTTCCATTTACTTGCCACAAGGACGGACAAAGTGCGTGGATTGCGTGAAGCATTTTACCGCCAAAACTTGCCAAATTTAATGAACCTCATGGCTACTGTCTTTGTTTTCGCCGTCGTTATTTACTTCCAGGTAGAGGGAATTTTAAAGGTTTAATTGTACAATTTGTGTTGGTCGTTGGTCGTATATACTATGCTGCAAGTAGTAGGCGGGTCTAACTAGAACTTGCAGGGCGGCGAGTGGTGGTCGCAGTTTGTGTATGTAGTATGCTTTTATAATGGTACACATTATGTACATGTCATAAACTGAAGTGCTTGATTCTCACTTGTGTTGGGAGGTTTTCTCCCATTTTTTCACCACATACTACCGGTACATGTACTATTGACGTCATTTTCTCGTGATAACTGCAGGTTCATGAAATTCTGCTGTAGGTCATAACGATAGTTTTCAGTGAAATCCACTAAAAATCGCGGTAAACACGTCATGGATTACAAGAGCATTACGCTCGAGTATAGTCAAGGAATGAAAAGTAAAACATTCAGTTATCGAGCCTACTTTTCATGTTGCGTGTGACGAAATTACCGTATCGATATGGGCTATTATGTAGCTAAGACATACAAAAAGGCACACTAGCCATTTTCTCCATTTTGTAATAATTTGTTCAGGGCTTCCGTGTTGATTTACCAATCAAATCTGCTCGATATCGTGGCCAATACAGTTCTTATCCTATCAAGCTTTTCTATACGTCGAATATCCCTATCATTCTGCAGGTAAGCTACGTACTGGAAATACTACATTTTATGTCGAATTGTACCGCTAATTCGTGACCAGAGTTTCTGTTCACTTACTAGCTAGTGTTAGAAATGAATGAATATTTTTGGTAGGAGAGAGATATTGCACATATTGCTACTTGTTCTCTTGGTGTGAGAGCACACCCTCGATGTAATGAAGGAGCTGAACTGCTGCGTGTTTTAAGGCTGTGCAGTTGCTTAGTAGAATTTCAAATATTTTCCCTGCTATAGAGTGCTTTGGTGTCCAATATCTATTTTATCTCCCAAATGTTATCAGTGAAGTTTGGAGGACATTTCTTAGTCAATCTTCTTGGAACTTGGGAGGTACAGTGAAGCTACTCGATTAGACTATTACCTATGGATGCTTCTATGCTTCTTTTTCACGCAAATTTCCAAACATTCAGTGATCCATTTATAGCTTATGGAGGTTTTTTTCGTGAATGTTGTATTTTTCAACGAAACTGCGCAATCCTTTCGCACGAAATCTACTTCAAATGCATTTTCAATGCGTACGTGTATGCACTTGAGTGTGCTGAAGACAATAACGAAGCTATCATACTGTGGCAGTCTAGGATCGAATGAATGTTGTACCATGTTTGACTATGACTTATAGAACACTTCGATTATTAGTATTATTTTTCAGGAAGCTGCAGGCGGGCCAGCTCGGTCCTATCCTACGGGGGGTATGTGCTACTACATGTCACCGCCTGAAACGCTTTCCCATGTGATTCAAGACCCAATTCATGCTGTCGTTTACATCATCTTCATGTTGGGCACCTGTGCGTTTTTCTCCAAAACATGGATTGACGTTTCCGGATCCTCAGCGAAAGATGTTGCTAAGCAACTGAAAGAGCAGCAAATGGTCATGCGTGGTCATCGAGATAAGTCTATGATCCACGAATTGAACAGGTTGGTCTTTAATGATATTTTCCTTTATCACATACTTGGGCCTTTATCACGGCGAAAATAGGGTAACATGAAAGCGATATCGTTGCTGATATCGCTTTTTGTCCCTGATATCGCCTTTTGTCCCACTACATTAATTGCCATATTTGGGACCCTGACCAAGTATGTGGTAAACGGGTTATCATAATCGGGACGAGACTGCTCTCACTCGTGACATATATGATATCGTCCCTCATGCGATAAAACTGATATCGCCTCGTTCCTCATATGATAACCTATGTTTTATACATCAGATCTCATTCGCTTTTGTGGGAATCAAGTCTATGTATTGATGTAGTATTTATAGCAACCAATAAAAAACTGTGCTTTCTTTAATTTGTTTTTTAGGTATATTCCAACTGCTGCAGCTTTTGGTGGTTTGTGTATTGGTGCACTCTCTGTCCTTGCTGACTTCTTAGGTAAGAAATATGTTCGTGTTTGATGTAGGCTGTACTGCTTTGACTAGTCTAACCCGAGAAACGCGTTTATATCAAAGAATGCTGTTCTGAAGAACAGATGCCTTGACGTTGTGAAGGAAAACCTTGCAAGTGGCGTGAAAAGATTGGAGCCACGAAACGTTTCTTTTTCAGCTGTAAGAAAAGGACTGGTCCCAGCCTTCTGCAACTGCACTCATTCTTTTTATTTGGAAAAGCTCTTTCTAGTCTTGGAAGGCTTAAAGCAGGCCTGTGACAGCATGTGTATTTGACATATACCAGCGCGCGACTGACGCATTTGATTTTAGGTTTCATTCTTGCTCGTGTTTCTTCTAAAACGTCACTGGCAGCAAAGTAGTGAGTTTTTGCAGTACGCTTTACAACTAGTGTGTGTTTCTATATGTTAAGGTGCAATTGGTTCTGGTACTGGTATCCTGCTAGCTGTTACTATTATTTACCAATACTTCGAAATCTTCGTCAAAGAACAAAGTGAGATGGGCGGGGTTGGAACACTACTCTTCTAACCTCTCGCTATAATGCAATGTGATAATCTGAAAAACTTTACCAAAAACTGCACACATACTTTAAGTAAAGATTCAATGAAGGCGCGGTGTATTGGCTACCTTGAAGCGAGGACTTGGCTACAATGATTTGCCTACGGAGAAAACTTTTGTTTGCAATCTTAGAGGAAGTGTGAGACAGAATAGATCATTTTTAATTCTTGTGAAGTTAAAGAGATTTTCATTGTATTTTATTCAATTAGTGTTTATGTGATTAACTTCTGTGCGTGGTATGTCAAAATGAATATAGTTGTTTCAAAATTTTTATTTGGTTGTCAATCTTGAAAACTGTATGTTTCTTGGATTATCGAGTTAATTACAGGTATATAGTTTGGAAACGCTGTAAGTCAACAGCATGATCATGCACCCATTACTATTGGCAATAGTAGTGGAATTCGTGTAGTATCATGTTATGGTGGAATGACATAAAACATGCAATACATGCAATACTATTGCAGACGTCGGTTGAGTTATGCCATAACCGTGTCAAAACTCTGAAGTTTTTTCCGAAAATTTATCAAGCTGTTCAAAAACTCAGCGTTATTTTCTGCACGCTTTTGCAAGCATTGTTACAGTACAAAGGAAATTTACTTTCAGGCACTAGAAAATAATATGTAAATTATGCACTTGTGCCTTGGAGCTGTGCAGAAAGTCGACTTCGTTGTTGTGGTTACATGACGTCTTGCAAAATTATTCATCAAGCAGTAATGGGGGCTCGAAATTTGATTTTGTTCTTCCTTGCTTTCCTTGCTCTCGTTGGTTTTCGGTATATTCGAGCCAGCCAATTCCAGCGCCAACCGGTTGCAAGAAAATGTTACGAATTCTGTTTATAGGTTTTTTGTAATCATATTTGTTCAATTGACAACTCGGAGGAATAATACAAGTAGAAGAGCTGTCATTAACACTATTGATGGCACGATCTTAGTGAAGACTGCATTAAATTCTGGTCATCTTATTGCATCACTGACTCGACACGCTACATCCGAAGTGGTAACCAGGGTTTACTTCACATTTTAAAATATGTTTGGTGCGTCTACTCCGTTTGGATCGTCTACATTTGGTTCAAACACAAGTGAGTGCATGATGCTTTTTCAACATCCCCAACAACCAAACGATTTCAGACTCGCATACACACATCATTGTATTAGTGCTTTACATAAAGCTATCAAATGTGTAAACTGTTTGGTATATACACTACTCACTGGTTCTGTACTTGGCGGAAGGTTTGTGGGACAAATTAGGAGTTATATACTTTGCAATTGCATTAGTACATCTTGTTACAAAGAATAAAAGATTGTTAAACTTGATGACAATAATATGACGTAAAGCTCAGCTGTGCTTGAGAAAAATTAACTGTAGACCTTCAGCTATTCACGATTTCTTTCCACAAATTCGAAGCCCAGTTATTTCTTTGCAGCTTATGGTGAGTGATTTGCCCATCAATCAGCAATCCTTAGTGTCTGTGCTTCAGTATACTCAGGGAAATTCCTGGATATACTGCAAAATTTCTGAGAAATTTCCAGAAACATCCTGAAAAATTTTTACCAGGGGGATGTTGGGTAGTGTATGCCGACTGACCAATGCACTTATACCGACTGCATCCTAATGAAACCAAGTAATTTTTTGTATACCAGAATTCCCTTTCGCTTTATCTGTGGCATCATTTAGCTGTCATGAAAAGTACTTTTGTCTGCCGACTGATAAAGAAATTTTGTCAACTCAACCCCAGCATGAGATTTCTGGGGAGGAAGGGGTGTCACACATCCCGAACCCCCCGTAGCTCAGGCCCTGAGTACATGGCATTGTGAAACATGGATAGGTTTCTCAATTCGTTGAGGCCAAGCTTAATAAGTTGAATTCATAGGAATTTTGATTTTGACTTTTATTAGGCCAGCATATAAGTACTCCTGAAGAGTAGAACACCCTGTGGCTGGGATTACTCAAGAAATGAAGTAGCATTGAAAGTTAAGCTAACAAATGTATCATATTTTTTCAGGTGCCTTTGGTACTACAACTGGTTCAGCCTTTGGAAGTACAGGTGTGGGGTTAAAAATAGTGCTTATCAAGTAGGCAGTGTCTGCACTAACATAACCAAGTAAATATTTCCTAATAAAGTCTTTGGCACCTTTTGAAGTATGAAATGTAATATATAGTTCAACTAGTTTATAAGTCTTACAAAACAAGCAGAATTATGTCTTGTGATTGGAAATGCACTGCGCTAGGCTACACTTCTACTTGTCAGGAGATCGCAATAATTTGTTGCAGTAACCGCCTGTTTTATTGTTTTACCATAAAGGTTTTGGAACTGGAGGTCTTTTTGGAGCAAAAACAACTGCAACAACAGCATTTGGGACAGCGACACCTGCACAAACTGGTGGCACTGGCCTTTTTGGGAGTCCTGCCACTGGATCAACAGGTCTGTTTGGAACAACACTTAGTACATTTAGTTCTGGTCCTAGTGCCCAGAAACAATATGCCTAATTTTAGCCAACACCTCTTTGATATGTATGTGTAGTGATATTTTGGCTTAGTGTATGTTAGGTACCTGGGAAAAGACAGTTATTATGTAGGTACCTTATGCAATAGTTCAGTTAGTTTAGTTTAGTTTAATAGCTTCATCATCAAAGCATGTTACAACAGCTGATAGATAAACAGACAGAGCATAGACCCATATTCAAATTCATATACAATGCCATATATAAATTTCTGTTGTTATTGGTGTTGGCACAGCTATAGTAGGTGATTAAATGTTGCTCTATAATATCGGCAATGTTCCATGTCATTTTGCAAAGAGTATTTTTAACACAATAAGAAAAAAAACTCACAATTCTGAAGAACTTTTGTCACAAACAAGTTGCATCTTGACAAATCACATGCTTTTTCTCTCATTCTCAAAACATGTTTTGTTGTGTGTGATTGTCCCTTGGACCACTTTCATAACAAAGAGGTTTCTTTCACTGCTGGCAAGTTTGCATTTAAATGAAATGCCCTTATTATATTGCATAATTTGGATCATTAAGCTCACATGAGCTCACATCGTAGAGTCTTAGGGTTCCCCCTATTAAGTATGCTGATCAATAGTTGTATTAGTTGTGCTGAGATTTTTGCCACTTCATGGTTTAAAATAATATTGACTTTCCAAAACATGTCTCTTACTACTGAATACTGACATACATTAAACTTTATCCAGGTGGCTTTGGTGGATTTGGTACAAGTGGTACAACTGGAGGTTTGTTTGGCAGCACAGGTACATCTGGGACAAGTTTGTTCTCAGGCAGTACTAGTGCTTTTGGAAATGCAAACAAATCCATGTTTGGAACTTCAACAAACACAGCAGGTTTGAACTATCTTTTTAGCTCACCTTGCTTTGATGACTTCTTAGAGAGCTTTAACTGTTTTGTGTACATTGAGCTAGCAATAGATAAACTTGACTGCTAGCAGGAATGCAAACACTTTTGATCAGCAGTTATATTTGCAAAATGTATATTTTGTAAATGGCAAAAAACAATACATTTATTGTTGGGAATTTTTTGCTTTAAATTTCACATTTGTGCTGTTTGTGTTTTCTGTTACTGCCTCGAGCATGGTGTTGTTTAGCTGGTGTGGTCTGGGCATTGTCTTGTTTTAATTTTGCAACTTGTATTACCAGTACTGTATGTTCTAGACTCCATAACTTGTGTAACATTTGTAGAATAACCTGAGATGGCACCTACTTCATTATGTCAAACATATTGTAATGTAAACTGCAGATTAAAATCATTAATAATTATCTTCTCAAGAAGTCAATAACAACCTACGGTACATGTCTATTAAAGCTTTGTCTCTGTGTTTTGTACATATGAAGGATGATTTATTTCAGGTTCAATATTTGGGACAGCCACAACAAACTCAGGGACAAGTTTATTTGGAGCAAAACCAGCAACAACTGGAAGCTTGTTTGGTTCTTCAACAACAGCAACATCTGGAGGATTGTTTGGTAGCACAGGTACACTGTACTACATTATTCCTTAGTTTTTTCATCAACAGTTTCAACAGCAATGATTTATTTTCAATGACTTTATGTTTTTTTTTAGAGCTTTAGGATCGAGTTCAACTTATTTTCAATCTTGTAGATAAATATTATTTGGTGAAATGTAGTTCAGAGTTCTTCTGCACTTATATCTCAATATTTCTTTGTATTAGAGTGAAGCTTACATGAGCATGCAGTATCCCAAGTATATAAATCATGTAGCTTCCCTTTTGAAGGGACTTGCACTTTCTGTCACCCTAATTCAAAACTTGCTAGCCATTGATTCATGACCTGTAGATGTTGACATGAAAATCTCAAAGCTTTTATAATGCACCGGAAAATAAATCAGTGCATGATTATTTACAGTAAGTGCAATGATGTCTTAACAATACCGTAATCATAAACATTCATTTTTAGCTACTCAAAATAATGCAGGAACTCCACTCAAGTTTACAGTAAGTTGATTTCTAGTGCTTTGTTTCATGGTCGAAGGAGGGATATATTACCATTGTCAATTTTTCTGCTTTAAATGATGGCAAATGTTTGCTCCGTTGTTTCAAATTTGCATTTCAGTGGTTGGGCAAAGCTTCCTAAATTTTCGGCAAACTTGTAGTTTTTATTTAAGTTTGGTTGTTTTTGGGTCGGTGAATGAGAGAGCTACACTACCGAAATCCCGACCATTATGCTTGCTTTTGAAAATTGAACTTCTCGCCGCGTTCATCTTCCCCTGATGTTTTGCGCAAAGAAATTTTACATGCTCAAAAACTGAAAGTTACTAATTTGGCAGACAAAAATTGTCTTCTTGATTTTGTTGTCTTCTCACAATTATGAGAATGACTTGTTATAACCTCTCTTATTTGTAACTCTTATAGTGCGTGTGGTCTTCACTTGCGATGTAGTATGACACTTCACTAGAACCAAAATTTTGTGTGTGCACGTCAGTTGTCTTACAGTACCGGCAAAGTACTGGCCTCGAGTAACATGACGCGACTGGCGAGTGACTCTAGACTCTGGCCTCCGATCATACTCAGTATTTCTGCTTACTTTTAGCCGCAGACAAGTACCGACACGATGATGAAGAATGGTATACAAAGCAGCATTAGTACAAAACATCAGTGTATAACCCTTATGAAAGAGTACGATAAGAAAAGTCTCGAGGTAAGTATTTTTTCAATAATTTCATGTAAATTATTATCATTGCACGAACTTAGGAACCAATATTGTACGAAAAAAGAGGAGAGAACATTACCAGCACTTAACTGCTTTAATAAAGCTTCTGCAGTACTTTACATAAATTCTTCTCAAGCGAGTATTATTACTTTTGATATTAGAAAACTGTTGACTAGAATTTTCAACTGGCAGAAATTTATACGCCTGCATGATGCTACATGAAGCTTTGCTTTTAAGAAAGCATTGTTGTCTGTGATAACTACGATATTTATAGGCTATAAAATTTTTACTTTATGGAGAACAGACCATTGAAATTTAAATGTATCTGAAATGCTAACTCCATAAGAAAGCGCCTATGATTGGATGAAGCCAAACCAGTGAAATGTAAATACATCTGGAACGCTAACTCCATAAGAAAGCGCCTATGATTGGATGAAGCCAAGCAGATCACT
>JAODVM010089984.1:5802-35168 GCA_025400095.1 Phenganax marumi | reverse complement strand
TCTTATTTAAATTACAAACTCGAAGCTATTAATTTGTTCATTCAAGTCCGGTTTAAATTTTTGAATGTAGAGAGCCTTGGTAATTTTTCGCTCCAACGAACCTCTTGTTTTTTCAAGTATCTTTACCGTGAGCTCTGGCGTCTGACCGGGATGGCATAATTTATAGTGCTTGGAGAAAGCCCTATTTTTTAAGACTTCGCAGTCGGGTTAGCTGCTGATCGGTAGCGTTCTTGAAAACGTACAACCAATGGTCGACTTGTTCCCGGACACGACATTTTGTATGCTCGCGCAAAAAATAACGCGAGCAAACTGTCGGTGCAACGATTTTTAACATCTTGTCAATTTACCTGAAAATGGAGCTAACTCTGAAACGTTGTAAATTAATAAAGTTTTTATAGCCTATGTTGTCGTTATCACTCTAATGAAATTTTTTAATAATGAGGCTAACAGACAGTTCGTTTATACCGTTTAGAATTTTCAGTTATTTTAACAACAGCATATATTTTAACAACAGTATATATGTATGCCGCCGTCCAATCGTGCGCCATTCGTTTCCGCATATCGCGAAAATCCATATAAATATAATACGTGTTGTATCCATGAAGCCCAAACTGCATGGAGACAAATATCAGATACCAATAACGAAATTAAAAACATCTTTTATTTTGTGATTACGTTGTTTAAATGATGAAATTGTTTCTGTAAGCATATTCCGCAAGTGAATATTTTTGTATAGTGTAGCCTAAAGGCCTGTTCAAACGAATGCAGCATCTTGGCCTCATTAAAACACATGTTAGATGATGTTGGATAATGTTGGAGGATGTAGGCTTGGATTTAAACTTGCTTAAAATTTTCATCCGACATTTTGCCACATTTGACAAGTACGCGTGACGACATCATCTTTTCCACCATGCATATAAGTTTTCATCCGTGCCGAAAGTTACTGAAGATAGCGCTCGGAAAACGAAATGATAGTTGAATTATCAGTTTTGAACTCAAACTTAACTGAGAAATCGCGCAGTAACGAAAATCAGTATTGATTCCACAGATACAAACTTATCAGACCAGAAGAAAAAGCTGCCGAAAATGACGTAAAAGAGAAGAAATAACCGAGAAAGTAGACAGAATTGGAACTAGACACACTAATTGTGATGCTGGAAGAGTGGGTTTGTTTCCGGGTCGTTTCCTGTAAAGCTTATCAGATGAGAGATAAACGAGAAAAGGCGTACGCAGAGAAAGGAAGCTTTGGAATAAATAGTGTTGGTATTAAGACGAGAAGTACAAGTCTAGGAGCATAGCTTGGAGGAGAAATGAGCAAAGTACGAATAAAGAAGTCCGGGCAGGCTGCAACTGACAATTACGAGTCAAAGTGGGTATTCTAGGAAAAACTTCAGTTTCTGATACTAGTGATGAAAGCCGATAAAGGTAGAGATAATTTACGTCAACACCTCATACTTTCTTCCGTAATTTGGGTTCATTTTGTACTTCAGCTAAATTTAAAGACAAGCGGCATTTTGTTTGTTGACATTGTGACGTTTCACTCGCGTTTTACATTTTTGTTGCTGTCTTTTGAACAGGTTAAGCCAAAGTGCTCTCACTTTTAAGGAATTAACCTTAAAAATAGGACTTTTGAAGAGTTTTAAGGATTTTTTAAAGGAATTTAGGTGCTTGAGGAATTTTCTATTCTAACCTGGACTAAAACATTCGATGTAAAACATCGGAAGCCCACTAATATCAGTAAATAGATGAAAATGACAATAAAAGATCGAATCTGTTGGAAATTCAATAAAAAATCTATGTATTACTTAGAAAATGCTGTAGCAACTGTTTCTGTAGTTATAGGCAAGTGCAGTCTTGCGCCATATTGACTTATATTAGTATAGTATTTGGAAAGAATGGCTACTTTTTAACGACATACATTGACATAGTAACTTCAAACACATTGTTTTATGTAAAAACAACAAGAAAACCACGAATAAAAAGTCAAAAAAACAAACATTGATACTCCAAAAAAATACTCTCATAAAAAATATTTTAAGAAACAAACAACAAAGCGGTAAAATTTTTATAAACTTTTCACTATTCGCTCAAAAATTTTGTGAAACGATGCAGGATGGCTTCTCTGGTTTCAGGAACGAATCTGATTGGTTGAAAAATTAAAAAACTTTCCCAGGCTTCTCCAAATCCGGGGGGAGTGGAAAGATCAATATTAAGTGAAAAAAGTCACAAAATATACGAAAAAAATCCCCGAAATATTGTGCATATTTGCATTTTAAAAGCATATAAAAAATTTAAAACCATATTGGTGGTTTTCAGCAGCTACAAAGATGTCACTAATACAAGTACATGACAACTGACCATTTGTTGAAAATTTTAAAGTTACACAAAAGTACATACCTGCTCACCTGCCGGAGAATAGGTGTCGTTTGCTTGCTTTTCTCACATTTTCTTGCTTGATATTATTTGAAAATCTTTTTATATGCTTTTAAAATGCCAATATGCACAATTTTTCGTGACTTTTTTAACTTAATATTGATCTTTCAACTCCCCCCGGATTTGGGGAAGCCTGAGCAAGTTTTGTTTATTTTTTCGACCAATCAGATTCGTTCCTGAAACCAGAGAAGCCATCCCGCATCGTTTCACAAAATTTTCAGTAAACAGTGAAAAGTTTAGCAAAATTTTACCGCTTGATTGTTTGTTTTTTAAAATATTTTTATGAGAATATTGTTTTTTGAGTATTAATGATTGTTTTTTGATATATTTTCTGTTGGTTTTCTTGTTGTTTTTACATAAAACAATGTGTTTGAAGTTACTATGTCAATGTATATCGTTAAAAAGTAGCCATCCTTTCCAAATACTGTACTAATATAAGTCGCGATACGTCATTGCCAATATGGCGCAAGATTGACCTTGCCTACTACTACAGAAACAGTTGCTACAGCATTTTCAAGGTAATACATAAATTTTTTATTGAATTTCCAATAGATTAGATCTTTCATTGTCATTTTCATCTGTTTACTGACTTTATTGGGCTTCTTATGATGTAAAATAATTAGATAACCAAACCACGCAAATGGGATTTAATGTTGATAGTTGTAACATAATACGCATATATGTAATTACATATAATCATATGTTTTGTTTGTCGTAGCTCATAATTGTACATATGGCTGTCTTTCCATTAAAATTCTCAAAAGTTTAATCTCAGTATGTGCTGCTTTTCATAAAGTCTGCAGCAAATGTTTAAAAACCCTATTAAAACGAAACAAAACTAAGCAATTGACTACCGCCATTTGCATTTGAGCTTGCACTCTGCATTTTATCACGCGTTGCTAATGTTGTTTGAAATCGCGTGTTCATTGGTTGGAAATGCAATGTTGCTAAGGGATAAACGTGACGTTGCTACGGCACTCGTCAGGCCTTCAAACGGTTTTGCGCGCCATATTTAAAGTGCACTGTAAAAACAAACATATTATGGCGCGCAAAACCGTTTAAAGGCCTGACGAGTGCCGTAGCAACGTCACGTTCATCCCTTAGCAACATTGCATTTCCAACCAATGAACACGCGATTTCAAACAACGTTAGCAACGCGTGAAAAAATGCAGAGTGCAAGCTCAAATGCAAATGGCGGTATATTATTTCACAAATCATGTCTTTGTCTACTCACGGTGTTATCCAAACGGTATTGTTGTAGCCACTGCAGCGTTGAAACAATGGGACTGGGTAGAATTACAATATGAAACAGAACTAACATTTCGTTTTAATTTATTTTAGACTTTAGAACCCAGTCAGACGTATACCACTGAAGTAGCTACATTACCGGAAAACAAAGAAAAAAATAGATACGCTAATATTGTGGCATGTGAGTGTTTCGTCTTGTAGCCAATCGGATTCGATGAAATTCAATGTATTACGTATACATACTGTATTAACAAAATATTCTTGTCTGCAATTAAGACGATGCTTCCCGAGTTCATTTGAAACAAGTGGACGATGTTGACGATTCAAGTTACATTAACGCCTCTTTAGTGGATGTAAGTTCTGACGCCAAAAGATGCGGTTACTCTGTGGAATGTGATGTCTATTTAACAAATAGATTACATTTAGTCTTTGTCTGTTCAGAAATAGATACACAGAAGACGCCATAACGTGGTTAGAACAAAAAGTGACCACTCGTCTACGGCTCGTGAACAGCCATGGGCTAAATCTAATCTAATTGCTTTATATAATAAAAAAGAATAAAATAAAGTGAAAAAAGTTTTATTAAATGAAAAAATCCTAGGGAAATTTATGCAAGTAGAATAAAATTCCGCAGGCTGACGTCAGTCGTGTGTCTGTTCAGTAATAGATCAGGGCTCTTGACCAATCAAAACGCGTAAAGTACTTTGAATATTACATAAAGTTATAGTTTACATCTCTTACATCAGCTCCATTCATATCTTAACTTTCGTGCAGATTTTATGCGATGAAATTTTAAAAGCAATTTTTTGTATGCTTCTTTAGGGATACAATTGCTCCGATGCATATATCGCCACCCAAGGTTTGCACAAGAGGATTCTTATTTTGTAGTGAATTGTTTTTTTGTAGAATAATTGTATGTTTTCTGTAGGTCCTCTTCCTGCCACATTTAACGATTTTTGGCGAATGGTTTGGGAGAAAAATTGTTCATCAGTTGTCATGCTTACCAATCTACAAGAAAGACACAAGGTATTGAACGTTGTTTTGAAATTCATGAATCTATCAATTAAGACTATAATTTGCAACAGACAGTGTTTATTCAACATATGCGCATTTTGATTCATAATTTGTAAACACGTTTTTCTGCAATTGCTTTAGTTGAAAGTGACTTGTATTTTAAAGTAGTTGTTTTAGCATTTTATTGTTTTGTTTATAGTTGAAGTGTCACAAGTATTGGCCTGAGGAATCTGAAACGTATGGAAGCATCACTGTGACGTCCACACGCAGAGAAGAGTACGCTGATTATGTGATTCGAACTTTCTTGTTGAAGATGGTACGTTTCCGAATTTCTCAGAACTGCGTATGTCAATAGTCTCCTCGGTGCATGTGTTGTGGTTTTTTTTTAAAAGTTTTCATTTTGTGCATGGCAAAGAAAATCTAAGTACAATTAATGCATGCTATTGTTAGATATACTTGACAAAAAACTGCAATACCTTTTCGAAAGAAGACATTTTCTAAAGTATTTTGTATGTTTATAGTTCAGTTAGTGTATACTTCATCTTATAAAGTGTTTGATGTGTAGGCTGAAACGGAAGAAGAACGTGAACTCAAACAGTTTCACTTTACTGTGTGGCCAGATCATGGTGTTCCAGAATATCCTACGGCTATCCTTGCGTTTCAGAGACGCGTGCGTGCCTACAGTACTCGGGATTCTGGACCACTTGTAGTGCATTGCAGGTATGAATATTTCTATATAGTTCTGTGTGGTAGACGTTGGTGCTGTTTTCATCTCATGAAGATTAGATGATGATGGCGTACATGCATGTTTTGAGCTAGCTGTAGAAATATGCCACACATGTAACTGCATGCATAGTTCTACGTAAAATGAACGTGTTTTGTGATTGATTGCCTTTTTATAACGAAAACTGTCAACGTTCTTTAAAAAATCTGTTCTTTTGTGTTTCATGGTTTTATTAACAAATAATGCCAATACTTATTCATATATTGTAGGTACAGTAGTTGCAACTTTCCTAGTTTAATTTCCGAAATGTTGTTCGTTTCGTTTCGTAGTGCTGGCGTTGGTCGTTCTGGTACTTTCATTGTTACAGATTGTATGCTTGCTCGCATACAAAGCGAACAGACTGTCGATATTTATAATTACGTCCGATATCTGAGAACCAGGAGAATGTTTATGGTGCAAACTGAGGTATATATTTTTGCCTGCTTTGTTTCGAAAAGCATTGTCAAATTGCTTTGAATACCGTGTTATATCAATCGATATATCCTGAGCTTTATTCAAGTATATGGCACAACGTGGCACCCAAGCTTTTTAATAGTAATCTCGACAAAATTTGTTTTCTTCATTTAGGACTAATCTATGATATTCAAACATTTGTAGCTTCCTAATGGTATTGTAATTCTTCGTGCTCTAGGAACAGTACGTGTTCTGTCATGATGCGTTGCTGGAATCAATTTTATGCGGAAATACGCAAATGGCCGCTCATAATTTACGTATAGAGATGAACAGATTAAGGCAGCGAGATGCAACAACGAAAATGACTGGCTTTGAGTCCGAATTTAAAGCAAGTATTGTTATTACTGAGAGGACCTTCAATAAACAGCATAAAAGTACTAGATAATGTTATACGAACGACTGAATACGCCAATAGTACAACAATTTGTCGTCCCTATTGATCTTGTTGTCTTCGGCCTCTTCTAGACGCTGAACAAAGTCAGCCCATCTTTACCAAAAGAGTCATTTGTTGTTGCATCATACCCAGAAAATGTTTCTAAGAATCGTTACCACGATATTCTTGCTTGTAAGTACACTTCATGGTATTGTGTTTTTCCTCTCGTACTTCTCGGCTATAATTCTAGTACTTCATATAGAACTGTGTACGTGACACGTCATAAAACAGATTATTTATGATCAAGCTTGTTTTCCACTAGGCAAAACTTTCCCTGCGGAAAATAAATGTAGCAACGTGATTGGTTCGCTTCACGGCGAAATATATTGCTAGCCAATCAGTTTGGTTGATTTGCTTTCCGCCCGGAACATTGCGCCCAGTGGAAAACGGGCTTTAGGCAGCAACCTTGAAACAACCGACGTCAAACTCTCGTATCTCGTCAAACGGGTATTGATATTGTTGCCTGGCCATCTCATGTAATTATTTGGCATCACATTCAGGTCAATGAATCAGGCAAGAATCTGTTGATCATGATTGTATCAAGAAATGTTCCTTTAACATGCATTCATTACTCGAATTTTGTTAATTTGTTTGCTCAAAAATGTCTCAACTTTCTGTTGCGAAATGTTTATTCCCGAGTCGCGAATGAAACGAAACGTCCCTGGTGCAGTTTACACCAGTGGTTTCAAACGAATCTACTGTCTAGTCTTGTGTAATGGATTGGTGTAATATTTTTTATCAATGTTTCCTTTTACAGTAAGGGGAGTTGGATATGTGTAATTTAGATGAACCCTGTATAGTGTTTAGTTGTGGTGCATGTATACTGTATAGATTTTCAACACTTTTATATGGTTTGGTAGTCGCTCTCAAGCTCGTCATTTTCTTTTAACTTGGATTTTGTTTTGCAGCTGATCACGGTCGAGTGATTCTGGGGGATGATGATGATAAAGAAAGTGGTCCGTATATCAATGCCGTTTATGTTGATGTAAGAATCATAATTGATAAAAAATATCACGCATGGAAATAATTCGAATTAGTAATTGCATAGTTGCAGCAACTTCTTCCTCAGATGATGGTAACGCAGCAAAGCGCCACCACCTTAAAAGATATAATTTGTCCCGGATATATCGTAATTTTCCTGTAATTTTGAACTACAAGTACTCATATATTAGTTCCCTTACTACATTTTGCTTGTTACATTTTGATCATGATCCGTGGGAGTACATGATTACTTACTAGTCAGTGTACGCGGGGCATAATTCTAAGAGGAAAGTATCAATTTGTGCTACGTTCTTTTGCTAGGGTTACAAACAACAAAACGCCTTTATTTTGACCCAAGCTCCGCTGAAGACAACAATAAAAGACTTTTGGCGAATGTTGTATGAGAAACGTTCTGCTTGCGTTCTTTTGCTACTCGATCTTACGGAGCACGAAGGAGTAAGTTATCTCATATCCCACTGGTATTTTGAGTAATATATAAATTAGAAATTTTGTAATGTTTGTGTGTTGTGTTGTTACTGCAGATTTAGTGGTAATATTCAAATAATATTCAGATACAGAATTTTTTGTACGTAATAATTGAGTTAGTAGTTTGTGTTATTATATGAACAAGGGTATTTTATTGGGAACTCTTAGTAATCATATGCCACTACATCCGGGACTTGAGTGTCGTATTTTCCGCGCGTCACTCTTAGGAGTGACATAACATTTCCCGCCTTTTTCGCCTTTCTTCAAATGGCGTCTACTTCAAAATTTGTGGATTTGAGAGAAAACGAAATTACTAAATTTTGCGACGAACAAGAAAACGAAAACACAACAAAAAAGACGCCATACAATATCGCTGTTTTCAAGGAATTCCTTGCAATTTACAACAGCTCTTTGCAATTTAGCTTCAACAGTTCAGTTGTTGTGTAATTGTGTCACTGTAAATAACTCCATATATAAAAAGAACACTACACGGTTGTGCGGAGATACGGATATTATGTTCTCGTGACAAGAACGATATCTCATGCACTCGTTCGCTTGCGCTCACTCGTGAAATATCGTGCTTGACACTCGAACATAAACTCCATATCTTCGTGCTACCTTTTAAAATGCCTATATATATACATAAATTTTACCAATCTGCTTTTTTTAACTACAGGAATTTCCTCAATTTTGGCCTGAAGAAGGCTCTGAAGATTATGGTTCCTTCAATGTTGAATTGGCATCAGATGCAGCGAAGGGAGATACTGGTAGTGAAGATCAATTTCAACAAGAAAAACTGAACGGTGATCTGGTGGAGAGGAAACTTAAAATATCCAAGGTGGGTTCACGGTCATTCATTCACCCATGTCAATGTTCTTAATTTAGTTTGAAAAAAATATAGCTCTGTAAATAGACATGTTTACGTTTTTCAATTAGCTACAAATTGGGCGTTGGTACACGAGCTATATGACGAGCCAAAAAAATCTTTTGATTTTCCGTTCCAGTAATGAAAACGTATTTTAAGTTTGTTAACATGAAATCACATCATTCCAAATTGTGTGCTATGGTTTAGTCTGTGTGTATCCCAACCGACCAACGTGGCTCCTTAACGGAGGTATTGCATCAGTTTTTGAAATTTTCGATAGGAGGAAGATAAGTCACTCGTGGTGAAAATGTTTCAACACCTTTCTTGGAAAGAAGCAACTGTTCCTTCAGACACTTCTGCGATCATTTCTCTGATTCAGCGAATTGAAAAATGGCAGCAACGTTCTGGCAATGGTCCAATAACCGTGGTTTGCAAGTATGTAAACTTTGTATACGTGTATATATTTGACTTCTAGACCAAGCTGGCGCAAAGTTTGCTTGTGTATGTTGCATGTATAATTTGCTTCACTGTGCACTATTTTTTGCAGTTTTCGAAGTTCTTCGGATTTATTTCGTAAATTACACTTTTTATATGAATGCATGAATTTTTATACGATTCGATGCAGCGCTGTAAGTAGTAGTTTTTCCTTGGTGCATAGTAGCGCCACTGGCCAGTGGTGTTTATTACTTTCAGCATAGTTTTTTACCGAGATCTTTTTGTAGCGATGGTCAAGGTCGAAGTGGAACATTTGCAGCTTTGTGTTCAGTATTGGAAAGAGTAAAGACCGAACAAGTGGTTGATGTTTTCCAAACTATTAAAGCTTTGCGTATTCAAAGACCTGGCCTAGTCAAACATGTGGTATGTGTTGTGTCTTGTATATCTGAAGCCTATATTGATTATTAACCCCGTCTTGGCGCCACCCCTGATTTCAACCAGGAAAATCGATAAAGTTCCGGTATAAATGATAACGAGTTTAAGCAGGGGATGTTTTTGTTATCACGAACTTTGACATTACTAGCCTGTCTTCAGCCATTTTTGTTTGAAATCCAAATCTCATTTACCATCATAAATCTTTCATATGATTCTTGGGAAGCAGTATTTCTGAGTTCATGGGTCTAAGTTAGGAATTACCCGTCGTGCCTGGCACGCTCAGAGTTTAACTTCGGCCCAGCAATTGATGGAAATGGCATTGCAATGCGTAGCATACAGGACATTCTATTTTCAAAATATTTTCTCAACTATTAAGTGCCGTGCTTGTTCCACATTATCATATATGTGTCCCCTCGCGTTCTCACTTGGTTTTTGTTTTAGGATCAGTATCAGTTCATTCATTTCGGAGTTCAGGAATACTTAGACAGTTTTTCTGATTATGCCAATTTCAAATGAATGGAGAAGTACGGTAACTCTGGGCATGCGCTTCAAGCAAGTGAATAGAAATATGGAGACTTCAAATATGGAGATGCAGTTGCACTTGCTCATTGTATACTGCTTGCTGGTTTTGTAAAATGTGAAGCTGTAGTGTAGTATACAAACGTTTTTACGAATAGAAGTGGTTATAACAAGAAATATAAGCAAATGTTATAATCCAGATTATAACGATAGTATTGTATGGTGAATAATAGCGGTTACATTGTCCTGCGTTTCGAAAATTAAACTTGGTTTGACATCGACATGTCAACTGCACGTCAGAATAACTGTTGTCACAGGAACGTTATAAATATAGGAAGTAAACGATCGTGTTTGAGAAAACTAGTTAAATAAAATAAACAATAACTTTATAAAGTAGTGGCTCTGAGTACAAATTTGTATATAAAGAATTATGAATAGGTAGATACTAAAGCTATTTCCAATGAAGTTACTTTTAATTATATCTTCATTTTTTTTAAACATGCACAATTCTACTATGCACCTGGAACTGGCGCTTTTCAGTGATCCATGCAATACCTCTGACTTATTCCTGCTTTCAAAATATAGAACAGTAGGCCTATCATGCAGTTAGGTAAAGTAACAAACTGTTTTTTACTGGCCATTTCCTAATAAGCAAAAGCCATAGCAGCAGCTACTAATGCGCTACATGCATGGTGTTAGTGGAGAATACTACATTGGTTGCGCGGAAATATGGAATTTAATTCGAGTGTTGAAGAGAATATTGCTCACGAGGCAATACATTCAAATTTTACCTTGAATTCTTTAACGTGTTTAATTGACTTAAGTAGCTACTTGTAACACCCCAAGTAACTCTTGTCGATTTTCGAAATAAGACTTTTCTGTATTTGAATGTATAAGGGGCTGAATATTGAATTCAACACATTATACTGAACATATAAGTATAAGAATAAAACCAAAACCAGGTAATAAACACATAAACTGTCCATATATGCGCCAGGGAACTCTCTCTCTATATATATATATCTTTACAACAGTCTCTCATAGAGTTCACTGATATGCGCATGAGCGGGACATGGTACTGTCTAGCGCTGCAACTCGAGCATCGGTTCGGATTCGGAAGTGAATATGTTGCAAAGGTGCGAAGTGTCCATGTGTTGATGTAAGGCTTAAGATCTTGGGCAAGAACTGGTAAATGGTAAATTGCGAGTGCAAGAATGTTAAAATACTATCGTTTTCCTGGCCTCTCAGATTGCGCACATCAAGAGAGATTGTTAAAACTCGGGAAAGTATCTCCACGTGTTTCATCGTTGACCACGGAGACTTGTTTCTACGTTGACATTCAACATGGATATCAGCTAACAAGTGAAGACGAAAAAATATTGTTGTGGATTCTCAGCTTTCCTTTTGACGAGAAAAATGTGTCCAAGACGTCCTTCTTTTATGAGCAATCTAAGCAAGAATCTCGAAATATCACTCTGGAGATTGGGCCAAGGTTGAATTTCTCCACAGCATGGTCGACCAACGCTGTGTCAATTTGTCATTCTGTTGGCTTGCTGTGTGTAAGGCGTATTGAAGAATCTCTTAGATATTTGATAGCAGTTGAAAACGGGAGTACGGCACCTATAAACTATGACAAAGAGCTTTGCCACTCCCTTGCCAGTGTCTTGCATGACAAAATGACTCAATGTGTTTATCAACATCCCCTATTAAGCTTTGATATTGATATTAAGTCAGACAGTTGGTTTAAAGTTGATGTTCTTTCTAAAGGAAGGTTGGCTCTTGAGAAAGTCAACCAAGATCTAGGCTTGGCATTTGACCATTGGGACTTAGATTACTACACAAAGTTATTTTCTGAGCGTCTTAAGCGAAATCCAACCAGTGTTGAGTGTTTTGATTTGGCTCAGTCAAACAGCGAGCATTCTAGACACTGGTTTTTCCAAGGAAAGATGGTCATTGATGGTGAGGAGATTCAAGGTTCACTCATGGATATGGTGAAGAATACTGGCAAGCTTACAAACAACAACAGTATTATACGGCTATCAGATAACAGTAGGCAAGTATTGAAATTGAGAGGAGTTATGCTAACTCTGCCGCATTCCAGTTTGTGCCGTTTTAATCAAAATGTCTATTGTTCTAAAGCTAACTCATTGAGATGCAATATGCACCCTGGTGTGCCCTACTTATTTATTGTACTCTGTTCTGTGCCGGCTAAACTTGCTTGTCGATTCAGGAAACCTTTGCACCATAATGGGATTCCCCATGGAGTGTCGACAACAAAGTGAACAAACACAGAAATAAGTTCTTTGAATGTTTTCATGGTGATTAAAATGTCTAATCCAAGGTTTTTTGGAGACACCACCGTCACCACGTAAATTTATTTATGCAATGCTTTTGGTCTGTAAGCCTGGACTGTCATCAGTGCAGTCAGTGCATCAACAAGTGCAACCGTCAGTCATCAGTGCATTATCAGTGACTGTCATCAGCCCAGACCATCATCAGCGTCATCTGCTTTGCACTGATGACGGTCCGGGCTTACGGACTGAAAGCCTTGCATCAATAAATTTACATGGTGTCTCCACAAAACATTGTATTAGACATAGAAATACAAGAAATTGGAAAGTTGTTTAGTCAAACCATTATTTTACAAGAACTTGGCCTGAGAAGTTAGGGCAAAACTGTCCAACATAGACAGAGTGATATAAAAAAATGTGGCTCATCTGCTCCCTTTGAATATACTGCCTTTTTTGTAAATATCAAAAGTTTGATACATTTTGAAGAAAAATGTTATCCTGGTTAGGAAAGCGGCTACCAGAATGCTGGAAGCAATCTGTAGTGTAGCTGAATTCCCTAGTAACCAGTTACAGAACTCAACTAAACTTGGAATCTACCAAATGCTTTTCGAATACAACTTTCTTTGTTATCAGTTTATGACATTCAAAGAAAATTGTACTATCCTGTTACTACAGTTCCTAATTTTGAAACCTTTCCATTTGAACAGTGCAATAAAAGGTTTCACTGTGCCTGTCATGCTTCCAGTTAAGACATCAGAAGCAAGTTGCATTAGCATTGAGGAAAGCACAAGGCATATCATATTTACTGCAGAAACTCACAACTTCCCTACAGGTATATGCATTTGCTTTGCTATTTCTCTCATTTTTTTTTTGTTTCACGTATCAAGAGAGAGTCGAGCACTTGAAAATTGTTTTGAAGGATCATGTTTTAGGAGTTATTTATAGAACACTTATAGACAGCAATTGTTTCTACAGAATGACAAATTGCATTACATTGTGGGTTGTGTTAGGTGTGGCACCTTTTCCTGGAGCAACTACAGGCACAGGCGGTCGTATACGGGATGTGCAAGCAGCTGGAACTGGTTCAAATGTTGTAGCTGGAACAGCTGGTTATTGTTTTGGCAATCTTAATATTCCAGGTAATGTATTTTTGAACTGTTGCAGAAGAGGTATCCACTAAGTGAATACCACTTCATTGATACTGATAAACCAAAACTGAACACGTCAACACCTTTTGAGCATCCATACTTTTTCCAATACCTAACATAGGTTATGAATTACCATGGGAAGCAGCTGATTGGGAGTATCCATCAAATTTTGCGTCACCTTGTGATGTTGCAATAGAGGCAAGTAATGGTGCCTCAGACTACGGAAACAAGTTTGGTGAACCTGTATTAGCAGGTTTTTCTCGTTCATTTGGAATGCTGGTAGGGAATGGTGAAAGAAGAGAATGGATCAAGCCAATCATGTTTAGTGGAGGCATTGGATCTGTTGATGCCAGACATGTCTCAAAACATTCACCTCAAAAAGGTTTGTTCTTTTGTGACTGCCTCCAAAGGGAGCTGTATAGTCAACGAGTGTTTGATTGCTTGATTGAGTGAATGACTGAGTGCTTGGATTGTACTTCACTATTGTGCAATTATTGTGCAAGAGAACTTCCAGTGACCGTTTCAAAGCATAAGCTTGTTGTCGTTAAACTTAGGTCGCTGTGACGACACACAGGCGGTTAGCGTTTTACCGAAAACGCGATATCGACTTGAGATACAACATGCCAGCGACTTGGCTATACTTACTAGTTGAAGTTTTTGTACTTTTAGTTGCTGTAGCATGACTCATCACTTAAGATCTTTTACTCCGACCTACGTTTTTCTCCGTTGACTTGTACGATCTTGAACTTTCGGTAACTTTTCGACCTAATGTATAATGAATATAGCTATATAGTTTAGAGATACTTCACAGATCTCTAAATACAGTTCATCTCTAAATTTAATTTAGAGAATTGGGCATGAAGGAGTTCGGAAATTCTGCTAAACTGCACGGATTTTGGTGATGTCAATAGCTTGCATTATCTGTTTCATGCTGAGTTTAGTGTTTTATTGCCTATAAATGCGTGTCTATCTCTGAAAGTGCTTCTGACAATGCAAAATTTCGAAGGCTTTAAACTTTTTCCGAGCATGAAGAAACCGAACAGTGGAATCCAGCCCTTACCAAATACTCTTGTATGTCTAGGGATGAACGTTGTAAAAGTTGGTGGTCCAATCTACCGTATCGGTGTGGGTGGTGGCTCTGCGTCTTCAATCCAAGTTCAAGGAGACAATGCAAGCGACCTAGACTTTGGAGCTGTACAGAGAGGTGATGCTGAAATGGAACAGAAATTAAATCGAGCTATTCGCGCCTGTATTGAAATGAAAGAAGATAATCCTATATGCAGCATCCATGATCAAGGAGCTGGCGGAAACGGTAGGGGTTTTTTTGTTTTGAAACACGGTGCCAATATAGTTGGTTTTTCCATGCGAGATTTAATGCGCAATACGTGCTGTTCCTCTATAGACCATACAATATTTGAAATTTCTTGCGGTGTCTTTCCAATGTATAGTATAACTTCGAGAAGAAAAGTTTTGTGCATTCATTTCATTTAAATATGATCATAATAAGTAGGAAAAGAGAAAAGTTTTCAAAAGTAGTTTTGAATTTGGAAAAAAACTATGCTAGTATGTACTTTAAGTGTTTTCTGTTATTTCTAATATCTACAGTATATGTTTATGATTGCTGCTCGTAAATATTGCTACTTTGGAAAGTACATATCTGCTTTATACTATATATAATGAAAGTTGCAGTAAGTTGGGGATAGCGTGTGTTGTACATGGTAGTACTCAGTACCTTCAGTATGGGTTGTACTGTTATTTTTTTAACAACTTGCCAACATCATCTTTCCGTAGGGAATGTGCTGAAAGAACTGGTTGAGCCAACTGGTGCTGTTATCTATACAGAGAACTTCAAACTTGGTGACCCCACCATATCAACGTTAGAACTATGGGGAGCTGAGTACCAGGAGAGCAATGCATTGCTTGTGAGACCACAGCACCGCGCCATATTGGAAAAAATTTGTAAAAGAGAGAAAGTTGATGTTTGCTTCGTGGGCAGTGTAACAGGTGCAATAATAGAAAATATAAAAACATGCACGCTTCCAATCCATGGCGAATATTGGATGTCTCAGAAAGTTTTCCGGTTTGATCATTAACTTCTAAACAAGGAAAACTATTACGCCCAAACAGTTATACCAGCATGTTTTTGACCATTCGATTATTAGAACGTGAATTTATGAATGTGTGGCGACCCTTCCCAGAAAAAATAAATAATACGCAGTTGTCAACTAGGCATAACACTTCAGCTTGTTAATGGACTTTTTCCACTTCAAACAAAAACATCTGTGACTCGATGAATGATGACTATTTTCGTTTAGTTGAGAACTATTTATAGCCTTTTTTGCGAAGGGAGAAGCAGTGTAAAAGTGTAGCATTTTGAAATTAAAAGCGACACAAAATGGATTTGAAGGACATGAGCATCAGCCGTATGGAGCTACTTGTGCATATACTACGATATATGTATGCTGTATTCATCGCTCCATTGTTTGAAACGTCAACAATAGTTTGTTACATTGTAGGTGATGGTAAGATGGTGTTGAAAGAAAGTGGTGAGGAAGTAAATGGTAATCTAAACGTAGTGAATGAGAAGAAAGCAAAGAAACGAGATCCAGTGGATATTGAACTTGACGTTGTGCTTGGACGAATGCCAAGAAAGGTACGGAAGCAAATTATCATTGAACTAAAAATACATGGAACGCTACCTAAAGCCAAAAATTGAAGCCAAAAGTCCGAGGTCGGAATCTTTCCACCCAATAGAAAACACGGCCAAGAAACCAAACATATAAACACTTTCGGAAAACGAGTCAAACTTCGCAAAAACAAACCAAGTTTTGCGAAGCTACTAAGCATTTTCAGCAGAAAGTAAGAAAAAAACTACAAAGATGCAAATAAATGCAGTTTTTTTCTAGCTTTATGAACAAACTGCCCAAAAAATACCTTCTTTTTTGGCAAAAGCGTACAATTACGAGTGAAGTCTGTGTTCCCGCGAGAGAATCGCGAAACAGTAAACGCGCGTGTCTGGGTGTCAAATTTGGCTTCAATTGATTATTAGACTGTATTATTAGAGGTAGCGTTCCATGTATTTTTAGTTCAATGCAAACTATTGATGCAAATTATAAAGGAAGATTCTAGAAAGCATGGTAGCTGCTGCTTGTTGCCATTTTCGTTTCCTGCCCTCTCGGTGCTTTTTTAAAATCCTCGCTTGTTTTTGTACTGCAGCTGTTCTTTTAATTATTTTACATTAGGCTCTTATAGTACGATGAAATACTCTGAAAACTTTTATTAAACTGTTTTATCCAGGAAGGGAAAATCGAACAAGTTTTGAATGAAGCAATATCTTTCATTGCTTACTATCCTAAGACTTTGTTGTTTATTTTCAGGAGTTCATGATGAACCGTGTGAAACCCACATTATTTCCATTGCAACTTGATGCCAAGTTGACTGTGAGGGAAGCTCTAGAGCGCGTGTTGAGACTACCATCAGTCGCCAGTAAAAGATACCTAACAAACAAGGTAATGTTATGGCGCTGCAACATCGGCAACACCAAGCCCTTGCATGTACAGAGAGTGAGAAAAGGCTTTCATTGTGCAAACTTGATGTAGTAGCGATACCGAATATACATACGTATATGCATACATCTATTCATACGTGTGCGTACGTATATACATTTATCAAATATAGACCTGAACGAGAGGGATTCGGGGAAATATCATCACTGAGCGTAATATTTTCCCGAACCCCCCAAACGGAAGTTCTATATATAATATAATATATCAAAAAATGTACTAGAGGAGAAGCAAACGATTCAGGTTGTTACAACGCTTACTTGTTAATTTTCGTTTAGTCGGTTTAGATCGTTTAGATCGTCTTCGGCCATGTTAAGTAAACAGGAAGTCTTCCCGCCGTTTTTTTCGCGGTTTCTCGCGTGGTTTGCGCGCATTTCATTTCACCCTAATGTTCCCTGGCAAACCGGGGAACAATAGGGAGGAACATTGACAAAAAGAAGGCATGCTAAGTAAAAGATGACGTACGGTGAAATAAGACGACAAGTATCATGCTCACATGGCACAATCATAACTCTTTGATTGGATACTTTAAATTTGAAGTATAAAATACATATTTGTATACAAAACAAATGTAGAATGTGGCTGGCGTTCTCATCATACCTTATGTTCAAGTACGTGTGTGTTGCTATAGCAGCGACTTTTGCTGCTGGTGAAGAAATTTTCTTTTGCACACACTGGTTTCCCTACCGACTTGTTGCGGTATATATAAACCATAGTTTTTATATGCTTGTTACTGCAATATTTATAGATTATTTCATAATTGATGCCTTATCTGCAGGTTGATCGCAGTGTGACTGGTTTAGTTGCGCAACAACAATGTGTCGGACCTCTACACACACCAGTTGCAGATGTCGCTGTGACGTCATTAACTCATTTTGGCAGTCTTGGTGCTGCTACTGCTATTGGCGAACAACCAATCAAAATGCTCGTTGATCCTTGTGCGGGTTCCCGTATGTGTCTCGGTGAAGCGTTGACAAATTTAGTTTTTGCGAAGATAACTGAGCTAAAGGTTGGTTGAAGCTACTCTTTAGACCGTAAGGTTGTCATTTAGCAAAGAATATTGGATTACAGAAGATCGGAATAAAACGCAAAAATTATCAAATGGCGTCAACTTGATAATCTTAATAAAGCGCTGTTTTCAACTAAAATTGGATAGCTTGATACTCATGCACCATAATAAAAACGATGGCGACTTGTCGATCTGCCAGAATTCTTTGCGGTTCTGAGCTGTTTAAAGGGGCAGTTGACGAATTTTGCCCCAGCAGTATCAATGTACGGTCCAACAAATAGATACAAGGTCTTGCATGTTGGACCAGGTTGAAGAAAGGAAGTATTAGGTAACATTGTCTTTTTGGTAGGACGTCAAGTGCAGCGCGAACTGGATGTGGCCAGCCAAGCTTCCTGGTGAAGGAGTCACTCTCTATGATGCTTGCCGCTCTTTGTGTGAAGCAATGACGTCACTTGGTGTAGCGATAGATGGCGGGAAAGATTCTCTGAGTATGGCGGCGAGGGTTGGTGACGAGACGGTAAAATCACCAGGATCATTGGTGATCTCTGTGTACGCTCCATGTCCTGATATTACTGCTACAATCACACCCGATCTCAAACACTTTGCTGGCAAGGGATCAATTTTGTTTGTGAAACTGGACGACGAGCATTGCCGGCTGGGAGGCAGCGCCTTGGCTCAAGTCTATAACCAAATTGGTGATAAATCTCCTGACTTGGATCAGCCAAAGGTAGGCCAAAAACTTGTTTATTTCATCAGCTTGTGAGATTCGTTCTTGCATTACACATTCAAGTGATTTTCAGTCAGTACGAAGCCTTATGCAATGTTTTGTTGTGTTCTCAAAAAATACTATAATGCACTTTGAATGAATGGGTTGAATTAGCATACGTTAGCTAAATCAGCTTCTTTGGTATATTGTTGATGGTTTTTTTGTTCTATGTAGAAGTTATCGAACTGTTTCGCTGTTACGCAAGAACTGCTGTCAAAACAAGTTATATGTTCTGGTCATGACGTCAGTGACGGCGGTCTGATAACCACTCTACTAGAAATGGCGTTCGCTGGAAATTGTGGACTTACTGTGGACGTTGAATCCAGCAAACTGGTGCGTTGTAATCCTGAGGATGTCAGTCTTGCAGTGAATCTCATGTTTGCAGAGGAACTTGGCCTTGTTCTGGAAGTCTTGGAGGAACATGTTAGTGAAGTTTGTGAAGCTTACACCAAGGCAGGTGTCGTCTGTAACAAGATTGGTCACACTGGCATTGCTGGTGAGGACGGAGTCGTCAAAGTGTCTGTTGACGGAGGTATTGTTCTGGAAGCTAAGATGACGTCACTTCGAGATATTTGGGAAGCCACTAGTTTTCAGTTGGCAAGATTCCAATCAAATCCGAAATGTGTAATGGTCGAGGAATCCAAGCTCAGTTCCAGGAAAACACCACCATATGTACTGTCTTTCACGCCTTCCAAAGTGCCTGTCAGGTAAGAGTGCGTGCGTACAGTTGTGTCGTAAATGAGTGTGTACATCGTAAAGTATTACATTGGGTTTTGGGGCAAGCATGGTTATGATTGGTTAAGATTTAGATTCTCTTGAGGTCAGGATCTAAGAAAATATGTTCATTCGCAAAGTACCAAATCTGCCAAATTTGGTTTCCATATCGCGGACAAAATATGCTTAACAAACTTGCAGGCAAAATCAATTTGAAAATGAATCTATAGGATTTGCGCTGTTGCGCGTTCCACGATGGTGTGGAGATTCTCCATTAGATGACCACCTCTGTAGAGCAAAAAGATTACATGTGATGGCAATAGTCTCAGCCAGTGTGTTTGGTCGCTAGTGTGTGTGGTTTTTTTTGACAATTAATATCTTCGAAAATTCAGGCTGCGTTGTTTTGTCGGAGAGATCGTTTTCTTTTTGTTAAATTATTACGAAAACGAAATTTATTTAGAAAAAAAACAGCGTACAACTTTTTCTAAGGAAAATATGGACCTACAGTTTTGGTTGATCGAACAGGCAAAAAATCTGCCCCGAGTTTGCGTGTGGAAAGGATGCATAGATTTTTGAATATTCAATGTAAATTTTAAGAGTTGAAAAAGGTCACATTGAAAGTCGACAGAAAATGAATACTGCTTTGAGAGTTTGGGCCTGGGTTAAGTGCAGAGGTCATATTTTGTCTTGACAGAAGCGTTGAAGAGGGTGAGCTTGCAAAAGTTGCCGTTATCCGTGAAGAAGGTAGCAATGGCGACCGCGAGATGAGTGCAAGTTTACTGCAAGTTGGTTTTGAAGTCTGGGATGTAAACATGCAAGATATATGTAGTGGTCAGGTAACCTTAGACAAGTTTCGAGGAATTATTTTTGTTGGTGGGTTTAGCTTCGCCGATGTTCTTGGGTCAGCAAAAGGCTGGGCAGCAGTATCGCTCTTTAATGAAGTTTGTCGGAAAGAATTTTCCGCGTTCCTTGCTCGTGATGACACGTTCAGTCTTGGTGTGTGCAATGGCTGTCAGTTGATGGCTCTGCTTGGTTGGGTTGGTAAAGACTCCACCGTGGCGGAGAGTGGCAACCAGCAAGGCGTTTGTTTCACTCATAATGATTCCGAATGTTATGAATCTCGCTTTGTGACAGTCCAAATTCAACGTAGTAACGCCATAATGCTGCGTGGCATGGAAGGATCAACTATGGGTATCTGGGTCGCCCATGGTGAAGGAAGAGCAAAGTTTAAGAATGAGAACGTTTTCAGTGATGTTGTCACTCGTAATCTTGCTCCAATACGATACGTTGACGATGATGGTGCAGTGACCATGGAGTACCCTCTCAATCCCAATGGATCCCCAGATGGTATAGCTGCTCTCTGTTCTGACAATGGCCGCCATCTTGCCATGATGCCCCATCCAGAACGATGTACGATGCTTTGGCAATGGCCTTGGATACCAGAAGAGTGGAGAAATTTAGAATGTTCGCCATGGTTGAAAATGTTTCAGAATGCGTTTGAGTGGTGCCATGAAAACTGATAAGTACTTACTGAACTCCTGCTGCACCGTTTAGCATAACTCTCTCTACACCGTTTAACACAACTCTCTCCGCATGCGGTTGCGAAAAATTCCCAGCGCGATGATTGAATTGCTTGACAAAGTGTGCAGTGGGTGTAAAACCGGACGCAATCTATTTCTAATATTGGAATTCGTTATTGAAACTAAGACCAGGATAATTTTAATCCGAGAGATTTTAACTTTATCGTCCGCATTTTTGTAATTTTCGTGAAGAGTAAAGATCCCGAAGCGATAAGATGTATACTCAATGAGTATTACTCATCGCCTTTTGTTTTTCCTGTTTGGGCGTTGATTTAGATTTTTAACTTGTAAGCTGATAAAGTTGTAGTCTTTATTGAATGTTCTATAATTTCTACACCATGTGGAGAACTCCTTAATTTTCCTCAGAGATTTATTTTCAGTTTGTATATTATATTAATATGCGATAGTAAAACCGTTTCTGAATTTTTTTAATACATACGACTTGCGTTTCTCATGAGTAATATTCTCAAAAATACTTTAAATTTGTCATATTTTCTATTGAGCATCCAGACCAAATTGTTTGCTTTTCGCCACCGTTTTTCTTCACGCGATGAGGTCTTGAAGACTATCGTTTCGTTCTTGAAAGAAGCACTGCGTAGTTATCTCAGAGGAACAACTTCTTTCTTTCTTTCAAGTGTTTTGTAAGGTACTTCGAGTTAGTTCATTTTGCGTTCATGAAGTTATTTTAACCACACAAAAACACTCCAATACAAAACGTTAAAGAGAACAAACAGCACAAGATAGACCACTCTCGCTAGTCTGTCAATGTTTAGTGGATTGGTAATTATCATGGGATAACTCCCCTTATTCGCCAGTTTTGTAGTACTATTTTTATCAGTCCGACTATTAAATTGACGTCGTGATTTTCGTAAGAAAAAGCTACCACCCTATTTTCAAAAAAGAAAATCGAATATTATATGAAATATACTTTAGCTTTCCTTCCTAAAAGCTTAAATCTTATTGTTACTCACATTTCTTACGAGCCCATTCGATCTCGTAGGAGTCTCCTCTTTGGAGTCAAGCCAGTCCATTTCCGATTTGTCATGATAAAATGATACTGTCTCCTGGAAATAAAAAATACAATGGTTCATCTTCGTTCATGCATGTTCTACTCTACTCAACCCGTCAAGAAAGTTGGCCGTACGTATAAGGAGAATGAAAATGTTTCAAGTAAGACACTGAGATTAACGCTGACAGGTGACGACAATTGGCAGGAAGTCTTTCTTTCACATGAGAGATATACTAGATGAAAAACTGGTCATCAAGATTAGGACGCAGATTTTAAATGGCGCGGTTCTTACAATTGTCCACTTAAAAGAAACTGACATTCGGAGCAAGATTTTCAAAACAGGAGGAACACCTTTTCGATATCTTGAAGTTTGCATTGAAGTAATTGTTTAGCTTACCACATCTGCTTCGGATTTAGTTCTTTCCAAATAGTTATGAGTTTTAACGTAGCAAATACTGACGAGAGTGTATTCCAACATGGCGCCAAATACAAAGAGCAAACATATCAGTAAATAGTAATCAATCGCTTTGACGTAACTAACACGTGGTAAACCAGCACGAGCACTTCCACTTATCGTTACCATAGTTAAAGCTGTTGTGATACCTAACGCGACGCGAGCTGGAACCGAGTGTGGAGGAATCCAAAATGATATCCAACTGAGTGCGACTATGATGCATGATGGAATATATGTTTCAATGATGAAAAATCCAACTCTGCGTTTCATATTGAATTTCACTTTCAGAGAAGAAAAATTACCTGCGAACGAAATGAAAAGGATATTGTGGTAAATGAGGAGGTTGGCACATACAACATGTTCTGTCAGAAACTACGGGAAAAGCGAGAATATGAGGCCTCCGGTTAGCATACACTTGCAAAGAAGCTGTAGCTTGGAAGTTACACAATGCTTTGAAAGAGAACAGCTGTGATATACAGCTTGGTTTTATGCAAGAGCTGTTTTACGCGTTTTTGCGTCCTATCATTCTGGCTTTCGTTGGCACTGTTCTTAAAGAAGCTCGGCGCAGATGCGTGTTATGTGTCTCTGTACCATGTTTCTACTGAGGAGAGAAATTGTGAGCCGAATTGATCATCAGAGCGGAGTCAATTACAACGAAGCTGACGTACCGGAATTATAAGTGTTGTTTTTCTCTGTTAGTACTAGCTCAATCATTTCATACTGAAGAAAATTAAGATCTCTTGGTATAACTACTGCTGATGTGTTGTCATCTCTGTCATTCCAGTGGTAGACTGCATCTTCAACCTTGTAGCCATCTGAAGTAAAGTGAGATATTTCGTACAAGTTTCCATTTTACCAGAGATCGTCGATTAAACCCAATGCTGAAGTACATCCCAGGCGGGAGTTTGGCGGAAAGTCATTTTTTTATTCTTCATTTCTACTCAAGAATCTCAAACGTTTCATCCAGACTTTGGAATACTGCAGTGAAGAGCGAAGGTAATAGACTTATCGAGGAAAATGAGGAGGTATATACTACTTGCAATGCATCGTGCTATGAATAATAGATGCATGTAGTTGTATACGTAACATAAGCGATTTTGGTAGCTCAGTAATTCGTACTTACAACTTTCTAAATTGAGTGCACATTGCTGATAATCGTGCGGATAAAGATGAAAGCTGAGTTGACACGACGTCGTTACGGTTACTCTAAATAAAACGTGCTCTAAGCATTACAACACAAGAACTATTTTTGGCTCGCAGCTCAAGCTCTGGAGTTCATTTTTATGTATGGAAAATGCGTAGGATGAATAAAAAATCTTGGTAAAACTTGTCATCTCTTTCGTTTCAGTAATAGACTGCGTGTTCAATACTGCAAAGGTTAATGTCATACAGAATGAAGTATAGCAGTTACCTCATACTGAAGAATATTGAGCCATTTTGACTAATCTGAAGTAAATAATTATCCGTAGTTACATCGTGGAAGTACGCTTTTTTGCTGCCAATGAAGTATGTACTAGGAATCCAGATTTCTTTCCAAATTTTGCTAGTTAAAGTTAGTTTCTGATTTTTGTCGTCTGCTTTGAACGTCAGGCGATCGTCCGTCCAATATTGTCGGAGATAAAAATCTACAGTAAAGTCCTATTAAATGCAAGAGTGATTACTATTTGGGAAAAATACAACATGCAAGAACAAACTAAATCACGGGCAAATGTTGCAAAATGAACTTGAACACACAAGCACCGGAACATTTTGCAGCACTTCCACCAAACTGTAAGTGATGCTAATTTTTTCGATTACATGTTGTACAAAAAAGAATCACGAATAAGATTTAACAGTGAAAAATTATATAGATCGAAAGTTGTACAGTATATCATGCGCTGAAATGGAAATTGAGTAATTTTTTTGTTGGACATGGGATTTTCAGGAATATCGTGTACATATATAGTGAAAACTCTTCACATGGAAATTTACCATATTAGCTTCTTCTATCGTCCAGAAGTTCGCTATAAGAATATCCACTTTGACAATTGTCGGTCGCTCTGAACACAATACAAACCATTTGTCAATTCTTCGTTAAAACTTTGTGTTTACTAAACTGTAAATTATCAATAATTTTTCTAGCAAGCTCCGGGTAAACCAAAACCTACCAAATATTGAAGGTCTAATCCTCCTGTCGTAATTGCGAAGCAGTTCATTGAGACAAGTCGTCGCGTTCATTTTAGCCCCTGTTTTTCTAGAAACATATAAGCAAACGTGACGATGACGTCGGTATACAGCTATTGCAATATTGTCCTAGCTATTCTCTGTTGGGTGCTTTTGAATATTCAAATTCCCTTATGTTTAGCACAAAAGTTGAGGCACAAACTACAACGCTACCGACACCATTCTCCCCGCACGGTTATAGTAGAAAAAAAGCGCGTTTGTGATGCACGTACGGACTAGCAACACGCGATTTTAATTCTTGGTGATTTTCTCTTGCTAGTAAATATGATAAAGTAGATAGTCTGTTTATCCCAGCCCATCCTGTCAACTTTCCTGGTAGGAGGAAACCAGAGTACCCGAAGAAAACCTACGACTTTCGGCAGAATGGTTGACGGACTCTTGTCATATGAGAAAGTCAAGTTTGTGCTGAGAATCGAAAGCACAACGTAGTCAATGACGATCCAAAGATTTGTTGCATAATCACTAGCGTAGATCTTTCAAAATAGACCGATTTTTTGACTGATCACGGCCAAAGTTACGCATGAAGCCTTGAAAACATGTTACCTTAAGTCACATTTGCAAACACCGGGATGGACAAAATATAACAACCACAGAATTTTGAACCACGTTTTGACCTTTCCAAAAACCATCATGAGTTTCCTAGACGAAACAGTGAATCACGATATATAAATAGGTGGTTGGTTGCGGCTTAGACGTACAAACATGCAAGATGGGCGAACACAATGTATTATGACGAAACACTTGCAAAGAAAAAACTTTTAGAGGCTTCGGAACACCGATATTGAAAGATTTATCGCTGGGACTGGAATCTCTTTATCTCTTGTGAAAAAGTTTAGATAAGAATCTGTCGATAATGTGATGCAACAAAGATGGTCACAATAGGAATCCGAGTCAAAAGACCAAACTCAGCGATTTGGTGGAATGAATCCATGAGATTGTACAATTTTTGCTGTTCATTAAAGCGACACCGCGGTACATCTCTCATTGTTAAGTAGAGTTTACAGATTGCAATTGCGTCGTCAGAAGCGGACATGCGCGTACAAACTGGATCCAATGTCAGTATTGCCTATTGGATTCAACATGTTTTAAAGTAATGTTTTTGAGGACTTTTCAGTTTGTTTTTTAGCTCAATACAAACTGCTTATTTGGTATTGACCAATGGTATCAACATAAAATTTTGGTTGCTCATGCGCAGTGGGGCAAAACTGATTTTTTCTTAGCGCCGTATTTTGCTCTCGGCTGTAAAATCCAGTCGCCAAGGCACAGTGGTTTGAAGCATCGCTAACAACACGTTTGGCACGTTGCTGTTTAGGCCTCGAAGTGTATACATGAGATTAACTGCTTTTGAATTCTCGTTTTTGGCACAGGCTGGTCGCAAGGATTCTCTAAAGTCCATGCGTTCACAAAGAATACAGCTGAGCCACTGCAAAGCTGTACTTACACACTTTGATTTTTCTTCTGTAGAATATATTAATAGTCACTCACTGACCCACTGTCATGAAAAATATGTTTGAAATCATGTTGTACCCATGTATTCGAGTTATTGTACGGTACAATGATCGCACTCACAAAATCAGTTTAAAGTGCCTTAATAAAAAAATCATGTTATGTTACAATACAGATTCAAAAACACGGCTCTTGACAGTTTTGTTCTGTTTATCCGATTTCCACTCTGCACAATACGTAATTATGTATACAAACCCCGCTGAATATTTCTTTAAACAATCTTGAAGTTTTTGTTTTGGTCTTGATGTTGGTGATGTTATAAGAGGTACGGTGTTAAAGAGGTACTTTCGGAAAGTTGGCCTCACCTGCTTTTTCCCACTTGTTCTTGGAACAAAGATTTTTCGCCACGCTTTATTTCGCTTTGAAAATGGAACTTTTGTAATCGACGATACTTCAATTTCGTGTTGCAGATGCTTCCCACTTATACGTTTTTGCAACAACTAGCAAGCAATGAGCTTAGTCTTTTGACAAGCTTCCTTGATCCGTAGACGTCGTTACCAAGTACAGCAAGAGGAATTCAGTCTCATTATATTCGGGTATGCTATACATACATGGATGTTTATTTTCACTAACTGAATGTGACATTAATTATGGAAGAGTCTGCAGCGTAATTTAACGACTTAGAACTCGGCGAGAATCTAAGTGTAAAAACCAAACGAAGTAACGATAATTGAAATTTTTGATAAAACTTCAACTGTATGGCAAAGACTTCAATATGGGACTTCAATATGTTTTGGTTGACATATGTTTGCAATCGCGATGGAATATTCAGCGTTTTTACTCTAATACCGGAAGAAATATAATTAGAACACGCAGCTGAGATGTGCAAGTACCAGCTGTTACCACAAAAATTAATAAAGAAGTACGTGGTAGGTAAAGCGTATTAATTAAAAACGAAAAATTTAACATTTTTTAAAACCAAGACACCGCTGAAGTCAGCAGGAGTGTGCTCTGGGCAGAATTAGTGGGTCAAAACTGCTGTCCAAAAATGTTATCATATACTCACAGCTGCAAATTGTTTGGCAAACAAGAATTCATCACATTGTATGTTTTTTCTTCACGGAAAACTTATCTGAAAATTCGTGAACTGTAGTGTGCAGATTGCGTAAATCTTCTGTAGTGCAAAGTATAAATGACGTATATGCCGACTGAAGCTCACGTTTTCTAATTTTTATCAAATTTCTATCTAGGAAATCATTGGTCAAGCTAACAAAACCAAATACCGGCAATCGATCTTGAACCACGAATTATTGTAACTTTGTAAATAAAACAAGCATACAGCGGTTCGTTTCAAAAAGAAACGTTCGTTTCTAATCTCTAAAATAGATACTTAGTGTTACACCTACGTTATACCACACAATGCACTATAGGATTATTTACACGCAAGCAAGCCGGTTTCCTAACCACAGACACAGTAAACTTTTTCTTTCCATAACGCAAACAGATACACGATTATTTAACACTTGATAATACTGAAACAGTATGATCATAGAATTTATACATTATAACTTGAATATATAGGTATACTGATTGAGGGCCTAATATTTTACTTTTTTACGTAAAGAAAACACTTTATTTTTCTTCACTTTGTTGTAGAAGTAAGGAAAAGAATACTGTGTAAGATGAAGTTAAAACTTGTTGCCCACGTTCACGACTACTGTCTCTAAAGATTAATGAAGACACGCGTCAAGCAGGGTTTAGCGTAACAACTATAAACACATGTCATAATTTTCTGTTTTCTTATTATCACATATATAGTACACTCATTGTCACGCTATTTTCCCACGCGCCGTAAACTCATCATGTTTTGCTCGAAGCAATCATTATTTGAAAACGCTAACTGAAAGCTATATGTAATCCATATGTGATTACTAAAGTGACTGCACTTACCTGTTAGTGGCACTAATCTTCTTGTTGAGTGCAGAAAATGAATTTTCTTCTGTCGTACTTTGTTCGCAGCTTGCTACAGGAAAAATTGTAAAACTAATTATATTGTAGTGGCCGAAGTGTTTCATCACTTCTCCTCCCTAAATGATGCTGTGGGTTCCATCGAAAAGAGACTTTTATAAATGTTTGCAATTACAAATGGAAATATTATACGGTAGTGCACAATGCATTTAATGAGAACAACAATTACTTCGTTGCTTTTGTTGTTTATTTTTGTATCAGACAATTGCTCTGAGTAAATCATGATTATAAACTTAGACACTGCGGTTATGTTTAATTTAAGCAGCTGTAAAACAAGCATTTTTCTCTGTTTCACGCTTTGTGTTGGAATGTTTCATGTTGCAGTGTCAGTTTTTTTGTAGTGTGCTAGCTATATGCTGAGTCAAATATAATGAACAGAAGAAAATTATCAGCGCTGCAATTACGCGATATTTACAGTGAAACAATAAAACCTAAGTTGATTAGCTGTTAATAATTCTTCTTGTCCTACATCATCGCTAAATCATTACACCGCTGTGAGGCAAGAGTCTCCGGCGGCAGTTGCAGACAAAATGGTTATGCGATAGTTAAACGATAACTGCAACCAACGTATTGCTAATTAAGCTCATTTCGACACCACATACTGTTTTTAATGGTGCCCAAAACGGAACTGTCTACAATCATCACCGATATTTGTTTGCCCTGGCGTCTCTAATAAAAATGCAGTCGTATGCATCTCTGTTTTATCCGCTTCCCGTTCTATTTGCTGACAATATACATCACAACAAGTTATACAAACTAGTCAACAGTATAAGATGCACAGTATCAATTTTAATCCAACCTACAGCTAATATCGAATTAGGTTTGGCCCGACTTCGTTTTTTCTTACTGTATCACTTTGCATGCACATGCTGTGCCAAGACTAGAATTAGAATGAATTATGATTGAGGAATGTTATGTCCATTACTTGTACAAAGCTATATCGTAAGATTTAAAATTGGTGCATGGAGGAAAGGTTTTCCTAATTGCAAACTGGAAACATTACTTTTGCAATTTCAGAGAAGTTTCAAATGATGCATCTCTCTGCACAA
>JAODVM010089873.1:0-16701 GCA_025400095.1 Phenganax marumi | reverse complement strand
TCGAAAGATCGTCGTCAACATGAGGTAACTTCAGCGAGTTTCGTATTTCAGTTATAAGTTAATTTTGTTGTTCAAACCAACATCGGGGCCACAAAACATAAGCAGAAAGTCATTTAAAGTGAAATATTGTAATGTAATATGGACTGATATATGCTGTGTGGTCCCGGTTTTAGGTACAAATGACCACCAGGACAAATTCCTTGACAGCTAAGTTGTAATGCCGAAAACGGTTAGAGAAACAAAAAAGTATTACTCGGTTGATAAAAAATGATTACACAAGCGGTTATAAAAAAAAGACAAAACAAGTCGGCAATATGAACTTTAAAGTGCAACTGACAAAACTATATAAAAACAAAATCGCGTTATTCGGTTAAAAAAACAAAATGGCGTTGTTCCGTTAATAAAAATACATTACAAACGTTACAAAAAAATTTCGAAATATTACAAAAAGCCAAGAAGTCATATTTTCATAAAAACGGAAAATATGACGGCAAAATGTCCTAAAGCATATAGCGCATAATACTTAGCTATTCCCATTTTTTCACTAGATACCTAACATTACATTGTGAGATGAGAATCTCAGACTGCACTAAATCAAAGGATTAGTATGAAACACCTTAGATATTACAATTATTAATGTCATCCAAAAAATTTAACAGGCATGCATTACATTGAGAGATACGAATCTCAAAAATTAATATATTGAAACATTCAAATGAAACACCTTAGATATTCTAATTATACATATCATGCAAAATTTAGTTGACATAACGATAAGAACTATTGATTATTTACCTTGCAATCTGTACCACAATGACAAGATTTTCTGCGTTATATTTGATCGAATTTGATATTCCTTATAAGTCATACACTATATCTAACAATATTGTTCCACAGATACCTAGTTCCAATAGGTGACAAAATAAATTATTGATACTGCGCAAGATTAATAAATAAGTATAACCAAAATATATTCAGCACTCAAACATAAGCAAGTTATAGCAAAACATGAAGTAAAAACACAAGTCATACAGTAATGAAATGTGCTAAGGACAAATTTCGCCGAGGGGTTTTTACGAGTACCTGAGAACGGCCTTTGACCAAGCCCTTAGCAACGTGGTAGCGACGGAGAAAATATAAAAATTTTAGCAATTTCTAAGACGTTAAACGTTCACTGCAAACTGTTCGTGGATAATGCAGACCTAAACAAAGTTCTTAAGAAGCAATAGACGCTTTGAATCCGTGTTTTATCGAACAAAAAATATCTTGGCTTTTCCACGCCGATAATTTACATAAATTAAGTGCTAAAATGACAAGTAAAGAAACTATTGCGCTTAATATAAAACAGAAACTAAGCAATCAATAGGAGGTTAAAATAGTAATGAATCTACCGAAACCTTTTGGTATAATTCTTGTATAAACACATTTTTCGCCGTTGCTATTACGTTGCTAAGGACTTGGTTGAAGGCCGCATATCCGGTGCTCGGTTTTCCCCTCAAAAAAAAAAAGAGCTGCCATGTCTGGGACCATTTCATCTAAGGCCTGGTCCCCTACAGACGAACACACAGCAATAGGTTAATTCTCCTTCTGGGATTTGTATTCATGAAATAACCAATAGTGATAAAAACTTGGAGCAATTAAGTTCCGTTATTAAACTCGTGGAAATGGACACACAATGCCCACAGCATGTTACTGGTGGAGGACGTAATTCACACAATGCGCGCACAACATAAACATGATTGTCTAATTACAGATTTCCTCGTATTATTTATAATTATTTCTAATCTATACTTTATAATTATTTACAATTGACGTCAGTGTTTCTGCACACATTTTCATATTTTATTATTCGAAAGTGAATTCTTAAGATTCATCATCCATAATTGGGGATCAGGTCAACATCTACATGGTCATCAGGTTAGATTCCTGGTCAGTTCATTAAAATGCCAAAGGATCCTTTGTCACGTGTTTACATATTCATGCAATTCGCCAATATCTGATACATAATCCACATAATTTTCAATACAATTATAAGGGTCAATGATGATTTGTCCGGTTTTGGTCATTTTTGATTGAAAAGAAACCGACGTCAAAGCTGAGACCAATTTTAACGACTATCATTTCAAATTATATTTGTGGCGTATATTATATTAATGTATCAAAATATATTTGTGACACATATGAAATACATCAAATTTCATTTGAGACTTATACAAGTTATATTGATACATAATGTATGAAAATATAATCCGAATGAACAGCTGCAATTCTGTATGATTCCAGTTTTAGGTACAAGTGAACACCAGGACAAATTCCTTGACAACTAGGTTGTAATGTCTATGGCGTGTTTATTGAGTTTAAATATTATGTAAACTTAAAACACCAAAAAGATATTCCTAAAAGCACGCTAAGAAATTATTGGTAGAGACAGATTATTAAATATACGGGGAATACGAACAAAAAAAAATACGGAAATGGAAAAAGGTGTGCGTGGAAATAAAAACCGCGGAGTGCATGAGCACGGCCAGCTTTCAAAACAAAACAAAATAGATGCTATGGACATGCCGTAATACGAAAAAAGCGTCACAAGAAAAAGAAACTTCGGTGAATATCCTCCAACAAAAATAAAAGCGTTATTCGGTTGATAAAAATATATTACAAAAGCAGTTATGCGAAAAAAGACAAATAAATGCTGATAGTTTAAATTCCATGCAACGGCGACTAAAAACATAGTTGAAAAACAAAATGGCGTTACTCGATAATTCTCAGTTCAATGGCTACTGTAAATATGTTAGAAGAGTGCAACATCGAAAGTATAAAAATAACCTTGATAGCTGCAAATAACCATTGCACCCCCAAAAAAGGAAAGCAAAGAGATTAAAAAGGGTACTGCAAAAACTCAATACTCGAGCAAACTAATATTCAGAATTCCTCATATACTGCAGTGATGCCAAATGTGCTTGTAAATTACCTAACAGACAAACAATATCAACAAGTATGAGAGACAGAAAAACTCATTTAGCCAAAATATGAAGCATGCGTAGGCTCTAATTGCTAAACCAGAACAGGAAAAACCAAAAAGTATGATGGTGGAGAAAGAGCTAAGACGGAAAGCCACAAGGCAGTTTAAAGTGCATTTTAGGTTAGATGCATTTTTAATTGGTGAAGAGAGCATATACCAACAAAGCAGGAAGCACAAGGACCGTAGCTTGCACTCAATAGATTTAGAAAATATATAGTGGAGGATTGGTTTTTGTTTACGTTACGAATTTGTTGTCTCATGTTTGGAGCAGACTAATGCCAGGCAATTCTAGTCGTCAATAGGGAATTTTATATACATAGAAAATGTTAACGCAGAATGTATCATCGGGGTGACCTATCAGTTGAAATATTTGAGGAATTTTTTTGTAACGATAATATAATTGCTGCGATGTACTAATGGCATGTGTACCCAGAAGTGAAAAAAGCCTTATACGGCAGTGAAAACAATATATGTGATTATATCAAGAGATGAAAAGTGCTGAAACATAAGAAAAAGCACAAGTTTCCAAACAAAAATTACAACGCATCTTTCTTTTGTTTCACAATGCATTGCAAATTGCAAATTGGTTGGCATAATGCGGTTACACAGTTGCTTCAGTTAGAAGAGTTAGAAGCTTTGTGTCTTTTTCAACTGAAATACGTTAAAGATCAAAACACGACTCAGTCTTAACTACAAACAATATTCCTAATGCACTGAAGATGTGACAAAATAGAACAGAACAATAAAAGAAAACTCCAGTCAAAATTTATAGATTGCTAGTATACTACAACACAATTGTTAACTCTACGTTTTTTTATAGTTTCCACTATCTAGGGGCTGCTTGTTCAACAGTTGGATAGCGCTATCCAAAAAACCCCCCCTGTATTCAGTGGACAGCGCCATCTACCTTTCAAACAACAGCCCAGAGTGTCTCAGCAATTGAAGTTTGAGTCGCGAAAAGGTTACATACACTTCGCGATCTAACAAGATCTTCTAATCGTGACTACAATAGGTTGTATCGATACAACGTAATATAAATTCAAAGTCCACTTTTGAAGGAGACCTTGTAGCTATATTGTATATGTATAGTTCTACTTCTGCATGGAGTACTATGTTCTATAGTTCTACTATATATAGTTCTATGCATGTATAGTTCTACACTCTAAAATTTCTGCAGAACTCAAGTCCAATTCTTAGTAATGTTATGCATCGTAATACTAAACAGAATAATTATTTAATGATCTACTTAACTTATTAACATGTTGAGGCAGGAAACCTAATTTTCCTGAATCCTATCCAAAAAATCGCCAATTTGACTAGATATATGACAAGGCAGTGATTGATTAAACCAAGAGATTTTGTCTAAATTGTACGCGACCTCAATCAACCTTCCTTGTACGACATACGAACTCTATCCTTTAGCTTATGCACTTTTTTTAAATGAAACAATGAATAGCAAAAGATTAAATATGCAGTATAGTTGAGTTCTGAAGAGAAAAAGATGGCTCTTTGATGAGCTAAAATTGATGCTTTACAACTTAGTTGACTTTAATAGCTGTCTACAATTGAAACTAGTGTCTGCACGAATCATCTCACGCTACAAGTAATATGTTACTATATCACTGGTTGCTATATTGCAAAATATGTATATCTTTTTAATGTAAATTTCATCCACAGATGAAATATACACAAAATTTACCTCATATTTCTGCAACTACTAAAAATTTCACCAGCCTTATACCAACAAAGTTTTTGCGAAAGAAACTCTCGATTCTAAAATTACAATTATGTACAATCCCTGACCTTAATGTGGGTATCAGATTGCGACACAAATGGATCTACCGTCTTTGAGTCTATGGATCGAGGCTGCACATAAGTGGCGACTCAACTAATGGCAAAATCTAAAGAGATCGCTTATTGACCTTGGTATTTAACGATGTAAAGTCATATAAATTACTACATTGCATGCGTACTAATGAGGAAACGGCAGAATCACATTTTGAGTGTTTTGAGTACATTTCCTGACGACTGAGTAACGTCTAGCGCCAAGCAGACTGCATTTTGCTGCTAAACCCCCCGGAGCCTGGGACTAGAAAATGAAAACAACTTCCAGGTGCCCTGAGGACGAAAATGAATAACTTCCGTGACCAAAACGAAATCGCGGGTGTGGAGAACATCGTTGCGTGCGAGATTCTTCCCAGGGCGTATATAGAAGCCCATCGTGTCCTTGAACTACTAAGGGTCTGGAATTGGGAACGATCCAGTTAGAGTTTTTTCTATCTGCTTCTATCAAAAAAACCCCCCAAAAACCTAAGAAATAAATAAAACTAAGTTTTACCAAGTAAAACAACTGTTACAACATTAAAGCGACTATTTTCTCCCTAAAAACAAACCAAAGGTTTTAAAAGCTGTTGCCAAATAATTGAGACTGCATCACGAAACAGGAAGTCTTTAAAAGTTTACATCTATTGTGATTACGAAGAGGTGTACAGGTAGAAGGAAAAACGTGTCCTATATAGAAGTCAAAATACTCCTCCCCCCAAACAACGTATAGCAGTTTGGAATAATAGTAAAATAGATTAGCGTTACGAGTTTGTATTGGCAACAGAAATAACCCATAAAAGTTGCTGAAAAGAAGTTTTTAAATAAGCCAGTTCCTAGTTAATTGCAAATTTGGCTACAGCACAAGTTTCAAAGTTAAACTCTTGACGTCAACGCCCCCATGGCTACCAAACAATGAAACAAAGAAAGGAACAAGTATATTTTGGGGAAGCTGGTGCTCATGTTTTTCTAACCAGTAAATTCAATAAATTATTGCTAACCACAAATACTATATACAGCAGTGTATTAAATAAGAACGCCAGTTAACTATTATCTTCTCTAACACGCATTGTATGTGGGAAAAAGCACGAAGTGTATAATTAAATATATATATTTTTATATATATCGCAAAAGCTACCATCTTTCGCGTACAAGTAGTTTGTTGATGCATCTCCCCTACTTGAAAAGTTTGTTTTTATTAATTGCATGCAAGCATGGGCAAAATAGAAGTTGTTAAGGGCAGCACAAAGAGAAAAAGAACTACAGTCTTTTGGGCAGGATTACCTTTTTAGATATATAAAGAACAACTTGGCTATTTTTGTTCATAGTGTCTTAATTATTGCTTGATTTAGCAGTTTCTTGTGCGTACCAGTTTGGCCTGTAGATATAGGTGCACGAGAATCCAGCACTCGCTAGGAGTAAACTTTACAAAGTCAATTAAGAAACAGTACTGTATGCAAGCCTCATCATTACGATGTGTGTTGTGTTGCTAATGTTTGAAGTTTAAGATGTCTGTATTTTACGACAAACGTTTTTCAGTTAGCCGGATGACCTTTTTATATTTATTTCAATCATTGCATGGGTTGAAGTAACAAGAGTATACAGGGCACAGGAGGTGTACTGCATTTTGAATGGTTAATAAAATATATATATAAAATAAAACCACAAAACCAGGATTTTTTTTAAATGTCTTCTTCCTTTTGACCTCAAAGGAAACGATTATATAAACACAGGAAATTTGTGAAGTGAGCGAAAAATTCAGAGCTGAAAAGTGCTGAGAGGGATATGTCGCCCTCAGCCACAGACATTTGGAAGTCAAAACTGCAGTGTTCCTACGCACAGAAAAATTTGAAAAAATCGCGCACAATTGCACGTAATACTTTTCTATGATAATTTGTTTATGTATATGTGTGTCATAAGCAACATAGTGTTTTACATAAGTTACACTGAATCAATGTCACCCAAAAGACATTTCAAAAATAGTCGTCTATTTCCACCCAAAATCTCATGACCACTATCAATATTGTTGAATCTAATTATGAATTCTGCACAGCCTAACCATCATCCTACACAATTTTTCAGCATTTTTTGCAAGAAAGACCGTTCTTTAATGCAAAAACATGCAGATAGTTCCAATCAAAATTAGTTTTAAATTCCAAGTTTATAATATCCCCCGTAATGTGCAATACCGTGATCTATTCAAAAAAGTAAAACCTAACTTTCACGAAATACACTTAGATGGAAAGAATTTTGGTTTGAATATTTTTTTGTTCTGCGCTGCTTTGCTTTACCTAGCTTATGCTTACGTCGCAGTCATTTTATCAAACAAGTGTAGTCCTTGAACTTATCAATTTATTCATATCAAATAAATATCTGATGTAAAATGCATTTCAGCTCATCTCTTCGAAAATTCTAACAAATTTACGAAGCATAGTAATCTTAACACCTGCAGCACGAGTTAACGTTCTGGATTAAGTGGGCAGTTCGACAGTAATTTATGTAGACGTTACTCGATACGGCTGCAGTAGGCTGTGGCTAAATATAGAAACACTTACTTGTGACCTTCAACGTGCAAACGCCCAAAAAGAAGTTCTTACGAGGTCAGCTCCCCCAAAAATTAACACCTGAAAAATGGTCAAAAAGTACATCTAGCTAACTTTTTACGTAGTACAGTATATTCAATGCGAATAAAGTTTAAATTGACCCAGAACTATAGTAGTTAACGAAAAATATACATGAAGAAGAAAATACGAAAGAAAATAAGAGATAGTGGAAAACTTATTTTGAAAATTTGCGAAAATATGAATTATGAAGTAGGATGGATGCAGGACTAAACGAAGTTTACTCATGAAAATGCATCTTCAGAAAAGTAGACCACTAAGATGCATGGTAGAGGCTTATCTTGACGAGTAAACTCGTTTGCATGCCATTTGACAGAGTAAGAGATATTAGTAAGATGACTTGTGTTCTGAAAGCGAAGTGAACAAGCAACGCATTGAAATAAAATCCTGGAGGAAATAGGTTTGATAGTAACAAGGTAGTTTTCAATAAGTTTTATCAATCATATATTCGATCTAAATGGTAACTCTCAAATTCACAGTAATATTGAAAGTTCATAAGAAACGAAATTCAAATTTCGTGACATGAATTTTTCATTGTCCCTATAGCAGTGTCTGAGTATACAAATAATAGAAAAAACGTAGACTATAATTGCGGGGTGTAATTAATAAAATACCGTTGTAAAAGTATGCAGGCAATATATAGAGGCACGAACAAGTCGTACACGCAAAACAGTTCGAAGCACAGAAATGTTTATGGAACGCACAAGTTTCAGGATATATGCATAAGACAGAGTATGAAAGAAACGTTTTTAAGTTAGAGGATTTATCGCTTTGTTTACAGCATAAAAGGACATGCAATCTATAACTGCTATGGAGTTAATGAATCCTTTTGCAACAGAATAGCGATGGAGCACACTTCTTTTTTTAAAAGACAAAAAACCACCCACACCTGCACAAAAACAGAAAGGCTATAAGATTTATACTACATTGAAAACATATACATACACATACATTATGAATTGAATATAATGCATTTATAATGATTTCTGAGTAAAATCTGGAATTGTGTTCTACGTAAATAATTGACGGAAGGAATTATATTCCTGTATAAGTGGTGCACAACGCCTACTTCGTGGCGTTAATAACATAGTGGTCAGGAGTAATAACAGTTGTTGCTAACCAGTTATAACAATATAAGTGGATTGTAAGTGCGTGAGGTTATCAGGCGTTGCATTGGTCACGCGAACAAAGAGTACACGCAAAGATCTGTTGTGTAAACTATACTATACATCCAGGATAGCCGTTTATATAAAGAAAGTAAAAAAAGATTTCGGAAAAAACCAGAATATCTTGAGTAACAGAATGACTGGAGTATACATTTTAAACTTTACCGTTATTTTTTTTTACAGTTAAACTTCATATATTGTAATCTCTGGATCTCTTGAGACTGAGCGGTTTTGCCCAAACCGTTTTTCCGTTATAAGAAACCCCAGCACGTATGGATATACACTGTCTTATATTCTGCAATTTTAAGCGTTAGTCTACAGAGTAAAAGCTACGAAAACAAATCCACCGATTCATACATAGAAACTCTCAAAGGTTTGGCCTTGGCGAAACTCATTTCCTACAGAGAAATTAGCTCTACAATTTCTAATCGTTAAAAAAGCAATTGTCGTTAGAAACCTCCTGTCAAATATAGCAACTGACTGTCAATTGGAATTTAGATCGTTTGAATCACAGAAGAAGCATTTACATCTCTATTATATATAATAGTGCAAGTTTAAATATTTTAACAGAACATGTCCAAACTTGCATTGCAAATGAAGTAGAAACAGAAAAGAGGATGGCATTTAAAACAATATCTTCAGGTGAAACTTTATATAATGCAAATCGTTATGACCTACCACCATGCAACTATTTAAAACGACCATTAAATAACCAAATATACAAATAATTCATTTTCCAAATAAATTTATTGGTGAATTCTAAAACATTACAAATATTAATGATCAACATTAAAGATTTTACACCTATCTATAAATACTATTTGATGCCAGCATCAGTGATCTATATGTACGTTTTTTTGTACACGTTTCAAGTTTAAATAAAATTGTACAATATACTAATATACAAAATGCGCCAGCACATTCAAAAGGAAATGAATGAATGGTAAATTTAAGACATATGACTGTGAGGTAATCATGACATAACCAATGGTGTTCTCCACTTAGAATTCTAAATCAGTAACAAAAACAAACTATGCCAAGTCATTGATGACATTCTAAGTCAATTAATTAAGATACTAATTTCCAATTAGAACTTAGTAGAAACAATAATCGCCATTCTAAATGAAAGCTATATCAACGTGCCAGCACGTCTGAAATCTATTCTAGATCTAACGTGTTCAAGTCTTGAAAAAGAATATTCTTTAAAGAATCACATAAAGTGTCTCTTTCTTATGATATATTTAGACAGTTAGACACCCAGGCAAGTGGGTTTTCCCTTCGAGGTAACTGCTCAAATTTTCAATAGGGTCCATAAGTTTTGAAAAAGCCAAACTGTCTGTTCCAAAAGTGTTCAAACTTGTTAGAGGTGTTAGCGTCGTCGATGTTTCAGGTTTGGCGTTGAGGAATGACGACAGCGGTTGATTGATAGAGCTGTAGTTTGATCTTGGCGTCAGTTGTTGGTTATTGAAGTCTAGAAGTTGATTCTCGTTGTAGTCAGGAAAGTACCACTTCAGATCGTTGTTAGGAGCAAATTCAGACTCTAGTCCATTCAGCCCTCTGGTAGGTATGCCAAGGTAATCAAGCGCTTGAAAGTCGTTTTCGTAACTCACTGGCGTAGTAGGACTTGATGAATCAACATTTGGAGTCCCATACATTGAGTTATCATAGTACATTGGTAGTTTTTCATCATAGTTCATAGGGCTAGGGTAGGTTTGGATGTTACCAGGATCGCATTTCGCTTGAATGATACTGAAGAGTTCCTCAGGTTTAAGATTATCAAATCGCGCTTTCTTCATAGTGGAGGCATGATGTTTCTTATTTTTCAATCGTTTTGGTGTGTACTTGTAGTCAGGGTGCTTCAACTTATGCTGTGTCCTCAATCTTTCTGCTTCTTGTATGAACGGCCTTCGCTCTTCTTCTGGCAGAACTTGCCATATCTTACCCAGGGTTTTGCTGAGTTTCGCGTAGTTTAAATTCGGGTACTTCGTCGCGACTTTCCTCCGGGCAACCTGTGCGTACAGCATGAAAGCATTCATAGGTCGTTTCACCCTGGGCTCTTTCTCCCGAGTTGCCTCACCTTGATGAGCAAGCGCTGATAGGGAAGTTAAATCGGAGCTGTGTAGAATGTTCGTGACTGCTTCAGAGATAGCTGGACTGGCTTCGTACGATTTACCTAGCATCACTTCATCGACCATTCTGAAATTCTTGTTCTTGGTAAATATTACTCGATAGTTATTGTAGTTTAAGTTTTTTCGAACTTCAAAACCAAATAAGGATAACCTTTTACTTCTTTTCTAACGGTTCCGTGATCACTTCTATTAAACTACACGAATTCTTCTTTTGAATAATGCAGTTTTCCTGTCTTGATGTTCGGTTGTATCTTCGATGAGCTCTCGGCTTGTTTTGTGGCGAAATAAATCGTGCTGTGCTATTATATACAGGGATAGTTTGCATATAAAGTGCTTGATTATGACTCGGAACAGTTTATCACATTCCGTAGCTAAATTTAAAGAACACCCTCTGGTCATAAGTGTTTTGGTTGATTTTGAACTCGCATGATGAGTAGGCGTCTGAAATGCAAAAAGTCACATCCGTTCTTTACGATTTTTTGAAACGACTGAACCGCACAAGCCACAACTCAACTTCAGTTGGCAAAAAAATCACTAAGAAGGCGTTGATTTGTTTATGCCAATGCTCTTCAGAGATGTTTCAGCTTATTTCGACAAACGTGGGTTTATGTTTGTATGACGTGCGGTTGACAATTTCAATGAGTTTGGCGAATTCTTCTTAAAGTATTCAGCCTTTGGCAAATTTATGTTCCATACTTCCTGCATTTATCATAGCGGCACGATATGTTCTCGTAAATTGGAGCGCCATTGTGGTCGAGCTCCATGTCCCCACCATTACTAAAGATTCTAGAACTAACTTTAGAAATGTACAGTAGATAGGTGGGATTCTCCAAGCACTATATGCATGGTGGTGAACATGCAGTAATCGTAAGAAATTATCTTAGTCCCTTTTTCATTGCGGGCTTAGCAGTCTTGTATGTGGTGAAAATCATGACATTATGAACAACTACGAGTTTGATTTGCTTGCTCTTGAAAGTAGAACCCTCTTAGTTTGGACTGCCCTGTGCCGCTTACAGCTACATTGATTGAAATTCTGGACAATTAGAGTATTACAATATACCTCATTAAATTTCAACATAATTCAACTGATTGTTATAATTCATGTTGGATCACGCACAAATCATAACGGACCACAGTTTATTACATACAATAATTTAAAATACTGATAGTGAACAAAATATTTTATGTTGCATAGTACATTTAATTGCTCGCACATAACTATTCAATTTTTGAAATTCCTATTGCAACCTAGGCAACTCTCAATTCATACGATTATTCTTGCCATCACGCAAAAGGGCTGCAGCGTTACCCTTAGCGTGCATCACCACAATGATGTGACCATATAAGTACGCCCCAAATATGCCATGACTTATACCCAATATCTGAAGTTGACATAAATATTACACTTGTTTCACTTCTAAAATGTAATAAATCATTGTCAGATTATCAGTAAGGAATGGTGTGCCATAAATGGTCATACAAATATTCAGTGAATACGTCATACATGGATCATTAATTGAAGAGAGATAATTAATTGATGTTATTTGCAATCGATATGCTCTTTATAATACAAAAAGACATGAATTAGCACACGTTTGGCGGTCATACACGCATCTTTCTCCTTGTTGTTCCAAAAATTGGCAATCGTAAAACAACTAAAGTATAATTATAACGGCTTTTCCAACATTTTTGTATAAAATCTCGATGCAATTATATCGCAAACGTTTTAACTATATTGGCCCAATGTCTGTTACTTTGACGAAAACCTACATAATGAGGAGATAAGCTCAAAATTTTTTGCTAAACTTTTGCACTTAAAAGATAATAAATCACAGATAAATAGTATGCTAATGCAACTTTGGAACACCATGAACATCGACGCAGAATATTACGGAAACTGCATATAACTTAATTAAAGGGTAGCTAAATAAAATATACGCGCTCCATAAACGCGAAAAACAAACCGCCCACAGGTATAATTTACTGGCATCGTACAGCTAGCATGCGATCAACACGGCTTACTATTTACGCGCACACACGTTTGCTCTAACCAAAAAAGAAACTTTTTTGAGCCAGCAAAGAGAAACCTATAGCTATCAGTTGATGCTTGGTCAATTAAAACTTAGCAATGGTGTTAGACAACTTTAGATTTGAGTACAAGTAAGATCGCCACTACAAGATATTAGAAAGCATCCGAATTGAAGATATTAGAGGGCTTTGAAGTATCAAGTACAATATATGGAGCCTGAATTTGATAACAAGTTCGAATGTAGTATTATAGAACAAGATTTCTAGAAAGCTTTCCATTTGACTGCGATCGGGAGATTTGGAGTAGAGTAGTTCATTAACTTAGTCCGTCCAACTGACTTTTATTCGCAAATGTTTTTCCGCATAATTGTTGTTTGAGAGACATATATTTTGTTAAAAACAGGACCACACCGAGCTTGCAACAGTATTCCATGTAGGTGGATTCAAAACTAAATTTTCCTGCATTATGGCATGAATGGCGCAAGGCCAGTACTTCGACCAATATGCGGAATTATGACAATAATTAAGGTCTCCAGGACACGGAGTCAAACCTGGCAAGGCAGGCGGATGTTTTCACCCTGAAGCCCTAATCATGCCTTCCAACATTCACGTCAGGCTTCTCACGTAGTAAAACTAGGTTACAGAATGCATGCATGCACCAAATACAATGTACATATTGATAGAAGTTTAATAACTGTGGTATAAAGTTTCCAAGGCAACTTTAGTGCCAATCTATGGCTTGGTGAGTGAAATGAATGTCACTTAGTAAGAAGTTATAATTCGCGACCCAACGTTCAGACACTCCAGTCTGTAGCGTCTTCATTGTAACATGAATGTAACTTAGCAAGAATTTACACTTCGAGATCAAATTTTTCAACAATATGCAATTCTATCGCATCTTAAGTTAACAAGAGTATCACTATTCGCATAACTTATTTAAGAGTTACTTCCTTAATGATGAACTCTATATTGCACACAGTACTTTTGTGCAATTATATAGTAGGCGTCTCACATACCTAAAGGCGAATCATGCAAAGCCTAGGTGTACTTTATAGAACACTTTATTCTAGAGTTTTAACCAATGTTGTGCTTAGGAAATCCTAGTGCATATCAAAGTAAATTATGGAGTCTAGTGTTGTCACATAACCCATATGACAGATATTATTAGTTTCAGCCATCAACGATTTCCGCAGTACTATATGGCAGAATTAGCCAGATGAATTCTAGATTAGGGCATGACAAAAACTCACTGACAGTATACTGGCTTTATAAGTTACATTGACCAAGAATTCCTTAGTGCCACCCACAACAGAGTGTGCTACATATCGCTTGCAGCAATCTGGTGGGCGTACAGGAACGAAACAATGCCATGTATTGATCATGAACTAAGACGATTTTATACTAAATATGAAGGCTATCGACAAAGGTCAGATGAGAGCACTACACTGGCTGCAGAGCCTCAGGTCAACCTATTAGATCTCAGCTTTGGTTCCTGACTAAGAGCTGATTGTTCTACTTCTTATACAATTGCAGCTGTTCAGGGCTTTTAATGCATGCAGATCATGGTTTACTTATCGCTGAAACCATAGTTTACATAAAGGTTTGACCATTTTACTCTGGCAAACGCCAAATGATTTTTACTTGACACTGGAGAAACTCATTCTAAAGAGATAACTTTTTTTGAATCCGTTCTGTAGATGGATACTAAGTTACACATCCCAGTAATATAGTAATTTGTCCTGACAGAGATTTTTAGCTCCAGAAAACCCTAAATTTCAAAGTTGTTTGTAGACTTAGTTCATGCTTTTGTAATCAATGCTGTATTCAGAAATATAGGTGTATATTAAGATTTTTACAATAATAAATATACGTGGTGTATCCTCAAATCGATGCTTATATGGGTGTATATTGTTTGCAACGAACACGCGACAGTTAATCGTATGTCCCAGTATTGGACTCCCCGGGAATGCTTGATCTCTCGTAGTAGAACTTAAAGTTTCAGTAAATAAACTACTTCACCAGGCTGTACAAGGAATTTGTTTCATAGCCATTTCCTTGTACAGCCCACAACGTTATTGGAAAACAATACATATATTGTACTTCGTAGAAACTGAAAAACAATCAGCAAAAAGAAGTAAGTGCGTTGTTTTAGTAGTTGTAGTTTAATAATATCAAAGATAGCAGCCAAAAGAAATGGCTGAATTGCAATTGATTTACAAAGTATGTATAAAAAAAATTACACTATATACAATATAGAAATCATACTATTAGACAAAATTTTACTATACACTAAGATTTAACTACGCTAAGAGTTCATGGTAACTTTTCTTGCTTGATTGGGGATAAAAGATTCTTTAAAACGTTCTGTCTTTGCGAGCGATATCTATATTACTTCATAAAGATGCTTCCAATAGCAAAATCACTTTTATCACGTAATGTTGACATTAGAAGTAAAATACTCCAAAGGTCGAAGGTCCACGTCCCGTAGTCGACTCGCTTATCATTTCTATGGAGTGGTAATCCTTATTAATATTAGAGACGAAAAAGACATTCATCAACCCAACTACATCCCGCAAATGCTTGACGTTACATTCAATAACTTATGATAAAGAATTAGATTATACAAGTGTCTTAAGAGAAACAAGCGGAGCCCAATTTATGGATGATATTCAAATTGGTGTGCTACATTTCAACCTAAGATGCATTGCAAGTCGGTTGAGCTTCGCATCCCATCGGTCAAAACAAACCAAAACAATTCAAGTCATCAAAACGCTTTTAAAAAAGTTTCAAGGCTTTAAGATCATTTGCATTAGGTTCGGCAGATCAGAAGAGCGGCGTTTTAGCTAGGCGTTGACTTTGTAGCCCAACGATAAAAAAGGTCCAGACACACCGGACGTGATTCGGCAAAGGGTCGAGATTTTTCAAGTTTTGAAAGCGAATAAATCTATCATCCATGGAAGAAAATTTTAAAGTACATGTAGATTAAACAACTAAAAATATTATATGGCCTCTGAATACCTGGAGAATCTCAGCTGGAATGAAATTTACCAATTGATGAAAGTCGAAAAGTCGCGTCGCGTTGCCGAATCGTGTCCGATGTGTGTCTGGGCCTTAAGAGAAATGGTTTCCTGGAGCGGGCGCGACTTTAACCACATCCAGCATCTATGTAGTATTTTTTTCGCCAGGCATTGCAGCACTTGTGATAATCCTAACCAAATTCTCAAGAAAATCTATGCACATGTGCCAGCCAAGGTCTAGCCGTGAAGTATTTCACGGAACTAGAATGTGCCGAAAAAACATCAAAGTAATCGATAAGGAAGTAAAAGAAAACAGAGGAACCGATAGCTGAGTTTCAGGAAGGGCCGCGTATGATTGGCAACTCACTCAAATGCAAAATATTATACCTTTCTAAACACAAGCGAACCAAAGTGACAGACTAATGCGTTTTTCACCGCATACAAGACTACCACAATATGTGTAACGAAATCAGAATCAACATCATTCTCTTATGATAACGTTGACATTACCATAGATCTGCTGTCCTCCAAACTAGTTAACTCTCTAGCGAGGGCGCATTTCAGCGCAACTTATTGCTGAGTAAAGCAAAAATGGACTGAAGGAACAAGCCATCAGGGCGGCGGATCAGACGGATGTAGAAAAGACCGGATCAATAAAAACCCCCATCTACCGTGATAAACTAGCTTTGGCTAATGATTCAATGAATCAGCCATAATCTGCAACTGAGGTTATACTGTAAATCTTTCTTTCAATCAGTGGACTCAATAAGTTACTGTTTCAGTATAGAACGATAGCAGCCTACATGGTGAGGCACTCTTCGGCCCGGTTTACACTGGCAAAGTTTCTGTGATCAAAGTAGGAATTTTTCGCCGGGAAATTCTGTGTTCTGAAGAATT
>JAODVM010089762.1:0-16705 GCA_025400095.1 Phenganax marumi | reverse complement strand
AACGCTTCCCACAGCTTGCCGGGCATGATGTAGTTCGAGATGTCGTGCACTTTGTCATCGCCGAGCTGAGAGTCACGCAGTCGTGCCACGGCATCGTATTCGTAGAGCCCCTGCTGCGCCCGGGTGGTGGACTTGATATGCCATTGGATGAGGGGAAGTTCGAGGGCCTTGGCGATCTGCTCCGCGAGCATGGTCTTGCCGGTTCCCGGCTCGCCCTTGATCAGCAAGGGCTTACGCAGGCGAATCGCCGCGTTTACCGCCATTTGCAGTTCCTTCGTGGCGACGTATTCCTCGGTGCCGGCAAAAGTCAGGATTTTTCTTGCCAGGCGGTTTCAAAACGCGCCATTGTAGACTAGCGCCGGGCCATTTGCTTCCCGAATCGACGATACAGGCGATAGCCGAGCAGAATCGCGAGAATCAATCCGTACAGTACCGCTTCGCTGACATCGGTGCGCAGAATCCAGGTCAGATGAACGATCGCCAGCATTGCCGCCAGGTAAACCAGGCGATGCAGGCGTTTCCAGTTCTTCCCCATGCGCCGTACCATGGCCTTGGGCGAAGTGACGCCCAGCGCGATCAGGATCAGCAAGGCGAGAAAGCCGATAGTTATATAGGGTCGCTCCAGCAACTCCTCGCCGATCGCGAACCAGCGGAATCCGAGCAACAGCGACATCCAGACGGTGAAATGAATCGACGCGTAGAACAGCGCGTACAGCCCCACCATGCGGCGGACGCGAACGAACGCCAACTGGCCGCTGATGTGACGCAAGGGCGTGAGGGACAAGGTAATCAGCAGGAATCGCAGGGTCCATTCACCCGTTGCGATGGCAAGTTCCTGCGCCGGATCGGGCCCGAGGTCGCCCGTGGCTATGCGCCAGATCAGCCATGCCAGCGGGATCAGCGAGGCGCTGAATACGGCAGGTTTCAGCCACCCGGTCCTTGCGGGGTTTTGGGCCATGCGGTTCGGAGTCGCGGCGATCAGTAGTAGCGGGCGAGGTCCATGTCCTTGTACATGTGCGCCACCTGTTCTTCATAGCCGTTGAACAGCCGGGTGGGAATCACCCTGCGGCTGAACAGGGTCTGCGGCAGCCTGCGCTCCATGTCCTGGCGCCAGCGCGGGTGCGGGACGTTTGGGTTCACGTTCGAGAGATACCCGTACTCATGCGGCTGGATCTGCCAGAAGGTCTTGGGCTCGTCGTGGGTGAGCTCGATCTTGACGATCGACTTGGGGCTCTTGTAGCCGTACTTCCAGGGCACGATGATGCGCATCGGTGCTCCGTGCTGCTTCAGGAGCGGCTCTCCGTAGACGCCGGTGACGACCATGGCGAGCTCGTTCATCGCCTCGTCCATTCGCAAGGCCTCGTGGTAGGGCCAGGGATAGTGGTTCGCCTTGACGATGCCGGGCATCTGCTGCGGGCGCTTGGCGGTGACGAAGCGGACGTAGCGCGCCTCGGCGCGCGCCAGCTCGACAGTGTGCTGCCGTCGATCCCGTGCATGCCGATCGGCGCGCGCGACGCACTCGCGATCCGCGCCGGGCTCGAGCCGCATCGGATGGAAGACCTCCGGCCAGACCGTGAGCCGCTCGTCGCCGTAGCGCGGCATGCGCACGTAGACGATGTCGTAGGTGCCACGGATCCCGACCTCGTCGCCGTCGCCGGCCAGACGCAACCGGCCGCCGCCCGAGCCGCAGCCGCGGACGCCCACGAGCGCGTAGATCCCGAGCAGCAGGGCCAGCACCAGCAAGGCGGAGAGCGACAGCGCTCGGCGCTTGTGCATCCCCGAAAGTATAGCCAGCTCCTTCGCGCCCACGGGTCCGCGGCCGGGCTCGAACGCGCCTAGGCCTCGGCGCTCTCGGAGTCGAGCCGCCGCAGGATCCTGGCCGGGATGCCACCGACCACGCAACGGTCCTCGACCTCGCGCGTGACCACCGCGCCCGCTCCGACCACAGCGGCCGCTCCGACGTCGGCCATCACCACCGAGCCCGCCCCCAGCCAGGCGCCGCGCCCGATCGACACCCGCCGGAACTCCTGCGCCTGCTCGCGATAGCTGCCGGCCTCACCGAGACCGTGCTGGCGGGCACCACTCAAGACCTGCACATCGTCGGCGAGCATGACGTCGTCGCCCACGAAGACGAAGCCGAGGCCGCAGCGGCGACCGATATAGGCGCCCTCCCCGACTCGCGCCGTCGGAGTCGAGAAGGCGCACAGCCAGCCGAAGTAGACGTCGCGCCCACACTCGGCCAGGGTGGCGCGATAGAAGGCCTGCCGCAGGTAGAGACCGCGAATGCCCGGGATCCGTCCGACCCCCTCACTGGCGTTGGCGAAGGCGCGCACCCTGCCGAGCACCGGCGTCGCCAACCAGTAGATGACGAGCCGCGGCAGGACGACCACGAAGGCCACCGCCTGTAGGCATCGCTTGAGAAACATCGCCCCGGCCGAGCGCTCGGTCTGTGCGACCCGGACGACCGGGGAGCCCGCATCGGCCGTCTTGCCGGTCTCCGCCGAGCTCACCGTCCCCCTCCGGCGCGCGCGAGCGCGACATCGTAGATCTCGCGCATCTTCTCCATCCGTTGACGCATGCTGTGCCGCCGCTCGATCGTGGCGCGGGCGGCCCTACCGAGGCTGTCGGCGTAACCGTCGGCCGCGATCAGCCGGCGCAGGGCGGCGGCGAGCTCCTCCGGCGCCTCGGGCTCGACCAGGAGACCGGAGCTGCCGTCCTCGATCAACTGCGGGATGCCGGCGATACGAGTGGCGACGATGGGTAGCTCCATCGCCATCGCCTCGAGAAGCACGTTGGGCAGGCCCTCCTTGCGGCTGCTCAGAGCGTAGATGTCCATCCCCCGGTAGAGGTCGATTGTATCGTCGCGATAGCCCAAGAACCGAACGCGGTCGCTGAGGCCGAGCTCGGAGACGAACCCCTCGAGGCTTCCCCGCTGCGGTCCGTCCCCGATCAGCCAGAGCTCGAGATCGTGACCCTCGCCGACCAGCCTGGCCAGCGCGCGCACCAGATCGTCGAGACACTTCTCGGCGGAGAGCCGCCCGACCGCGCCGATGACCTTGCGGCCCGCGGGCACCGATCCGCGCTCCCCCGGAGCCGTCGGGTCCCGCGATCGCCGAAACTCGTCCGTATCGATGGCGTTGGGCACCAGCCAGCAGCGCTCCTCCGAGACGCCGAACCTGCGGCACTCCTCGTAGATGTCCTCCGAGACGCAGATGACCTCGTCGTATCGACCGATCAGGCGCCGGTCCAGACGGTAGTAGAGCGCCGTCTTCCAGCTCCCCTGCACGCCCCAGCCGTGCACCGTCGTCACCAGCGCCATCGGATGGCGGCGCACCATCCGGAGCCCGTAGTAGTTGCTCTTGTAGTCGTGAGCGTGCCAGATCGCGGGCCGGCGCTCGGCGCAGAGGGCGTGCAGACGGCGCCCGAGGCCGAGGTCGAACGGTCCGTGGTCGTCGATCGCTACCAGCGGAGCGCGCCAGCGCTCGGCACGCCGCTCGAGCTCCGCGAAGTCGCGGTCGCTGGGGTCGCGCAGGTAGGCGCAGACCATCGGATAGTCGTCGGCCAGAAACCGGGGCGAGTTCAATATCGTCTTGTCCGGTCCGCCTCCCGAACCGGTCACCACACGCGTATGGAGGACGAGCCTCGAGGACATCAGGACCCGGCCCCCCGGATCAGCCGCTCGAGCTGGTCGGCCTTTCGCTCCCACCCTTCGTCCTCGAGGCGAAGCCGAGCGTCCAGCTGGCCCTCGGGGAGTCCCTCCTCGAGTCTGCGCAGTACCGTCCGCGAGAAGAGCTCGGCCGCATCCACCACGTCGCAGGCGTCGCTCCACTCCGTGCATGCCGGCAGATCGCTCACGATCACCGGCTTGCCGGTCGCCAGGTACTCCTTGAGCTTGAGGGGCTGGATGGCGCGGGTCGCCGGCATGTCCGCATAGGGCATGATCAGCGCCTCGGCCTCCGATGCCACCGCCGGTAGGCTCTCGAAGGGGACCGGACCGATCTGGGCCACCCGCTCGATCCCCTCGAGCGCCGGGTCCGGGTTGTTGGGCGGACCGATCAGGAGCACCGTCCCCGCGCCCAACGAGCCCGCCAGCGATTCGATCCAGGCGGTGTCGAGACGGCGATCGACCACTCCCCAGAAGACGATCCAGGGCTTCTCGAGCTCGACGAGGCTCGGGGGCATTCGGCCGCTCGGTCGTGCCCAGAAAGAGCGCTCCACGCCGTGGGTCACGAGCTCCGCCTCGCGCCCCAACTGGGACATGCGCTCGACCAGCCGCTCGCTGACGGCGGCGATGGCGTCGACCCGCTCCACCAGCCTGCGCTCCATCCGCAGGAGGGTGTCGCGATCGAGCCCCGGCCACTCCGCGAGGTCGTCGACGCAGTAGTAGACCCAGCGCGCGAGCGGCGTACGGCCGACCAGGTCGGCGACGAGGGGCAGGGTGGTCACGCCGACGGTCGTCGTCGGCTCGGTGACCGATTCCTCGAGCGCCCGCGACAGGAGACGCCGGTTGACCCAGCGCCCCAGCGACGACCCGAAGGAGGGCCACATCACCGGATCGATCACCCGCGGATTCGCCTCCTCGGGCGTCGTGACGGGTCGTCGGCGGCTCCATCCGCCGATCTTCTCGATCCCCCGGCGCAGGGTGAGCAGGTCCAGCCGGGGCGGCCGGGTACCGATGGTGTTGAACCAGGTGACCGAGTAGCGAGGCAGCAGCTGCCGGGTCAGATGCTGCGCGCTGGAGGGGTGACGCCCCCAGTCGTCCGAGAAGACGACCAGGCCGTCAGGTACGGGCATGGGCGAAGGATAGCGGGCTTTGCGGTGCCACACGAATGAACCGCTCCGCATTCAGAGCGCGCGTCGGCCGCTACAATCTCTCTGTCTAATGACCACACTCCTGGTCAGCGAGATCTTCCCTCCCAAGATTGGCGGTAGCGGTCGGTGGTTCTGGGAGCTCTACACTCGGCTGCCGCGAGAGACCTTCGCGGTGGCCGCGGGCAGCGATCCGGGCGCCGACGAGGTCGACGCAGCCACCGATCTCCAGATCGACCGCGTCCCCCTCTCCTTCCCGACGGCGTTCCTGCGACCGGAGAGCCTCGGCGACTACCGGCGTGCCGCGGGCACCCTCGGACGCTCCATTCGCAAACGGCACGTGCGCTGGCTCCACGCGGCGCGCTGCCTGCCCGAGGGCCTGCTCGCGGCGGTGCTGGCCAAGTGGTTCGGCATCCGCTACGCCTGCTTCGCCCATGGCGAGGAGGTCAACCTCTCGAACGCCGAGCTTCGGCCACCCTGGTATCGACGACGCGTCTACGAGAGCCGGGAGCTCGGCTGGATCGTGGGCTTCGTGCTCGCGAATGCGAGCTATCTGATCGCCAACAGCGACAACACGGCGGCGATCCTCACCGAGCGCTGGGGGCTGCCGCCGGACCGGGTCCACCGCGTACATCCGGGGGTGGACACGGAGAGATTCCGCCCGGCGCCGCGAGACCCCGCGGCGCGAGCGCGGCTCGGCTGGAGCGACCGGCCGGTCGTCCTGACCGTGGGACGGCTCCAGCGTCGCAAGGGGCACGACGTCATGATCGATGCGCTCCCGGCCGTTCGGAAGAGAATCCCGAACGTGCTCTACGCGATCGTCGGCGATGGTGAGGAGCTCGAGCGCCTGCAAGACCGGGTCGATCGAGCGGAGCTCGGCGAGAGCGTCCAGTTCCTGGGAGCGTTGGGCGACGCGGAGCTGATCGACTGCTATCAGCAGTGCGACCTCTTCGCGCTACCGAACCGCGAGATCGCGGGCGACATCGAGGGCTTCGGTCTGGTCCTGCTCGAGGCGCAGGCTTGTGGCCGGCCGGTGGTGGCTGGCGACTCCGGTGGAACGGCCGAGACGATGAGCGTCGGCAAGAGCGGAGAGCTCGTTCCCTGCGCACGGCCCGAAGCGCTGGCGGCCCTGATCGGCGATCTGCTCGCCGACCCCGAGGCCCTCGATGGGATGGGGATGGAGGCGAGGCGCTGGGTCGAGGCCCACTTCGGGTGGGACGCATCGGCACGCAACGCCGCGGAGGTCTTCTCGCGATGGCCGTGACGAGAGCGTTGCGCGTCGGCTTCGTCCTGCACTCGATGGACGTCGCCGGAGCCGAGGTGCTGGTCGAACAGATCATCCGCCGCGGCGGCGAGCTTCTCGAGCCGTCCGTCCTGTGCCTCGACGCCATCGGCGAGATCGGCGAGCGTCTTCGGGGAGCGGGCGTCGACGTCGTCGAGCTCGAGCGGCAGCCGGGACTGGATCTCGGGCTCGGCGGACGCCTCGCCCGGGCGGCGCGAGAGCGTGATCTGCAACTGCTCCACGCTCATCAGTACACGCCGTTCTTCTACTCGGCGCTCGCACGACTCCGTCCCGGCAGCCGCTTCCGGCTGATCCTCACCGAGCACGGCCGTCACTACCCGGACCGGGTGTCGGGCCGCCGGAGGCTCGCCAACCGCTGGCTTCTCGACCGGCTCGCCGACGCGGTCACCGGCTGCTCCGATTTCAGTCGGCGTGGCCTCGCGGAGGTCGACGGCTTCACTCCGGAGCGGATTCTCCTGATTCCGAACGGCGTCGATCTGAGCCGATTCCCACATCCAACCGACAAGGAGGCCCTCCGCGCCGAGCTCGGACTGCCGCCGGAGCGGACCCTGGTGGCGTGCGTCGCCCGATTCCATCCGGTCAAGGACCACGCGACCCTGGTGCGGGCGTTCGGACGCATCGCGAGGAACCGTCCGGAGGTCGATCTGGTGCTCGCCGGAGACGGCCGCCTGCGAACGGAGCTCGAGCGCCAGGTCGAGGGCCTCGGGCTGCGGGAGCGGGTCCACTTCCTGGGCGTCCGCGACGACGTTCCCAGGCTTCTGCAGGCGGTCGACGTCTTCTGCATGACCTCACTCAGCGAGGCGGCGTCGCTGACCGTGCTCGAAGCGATGGCGGCTTCGCTACCCGTCGTGGTCACGGACGTCGGAGGCAACCCCGAGCTGGTGCGCGAGGGCATCGACGGCTGCCTTGTGCCTCGCGGCGACGACACGGCGGTCGCAACGGTTCTCGAGCGCCTGGTGGACGACCGCGAGGCGGCGGCGGCGATGGGTGCCGCAGGCAGGGAACGGGTTGCCCGGGAGTTCGATCTGGAAGACTCGGTGGCGCGTTATCTGGAGCTCTTCCGGCGTGTCGTCGACGGCGAGGCCGCGGCGTGAGGGCGAAGCTCCTGCTCGCGCTGGCCTCGCTGACGAGCGCGCTCCTCCTCGGCGAGCTGGCACTCCGAGCGCTCGGGTACTACGGCGTCCGGGGGGCGCATCTCGAGAAGCTGGAGCTGGTGGACGACCCGATCGTCGACTATCGCCGGATCCCGAACCTGTCGTGGGTTCGGGACGGCAAGCTCTACGAGATCAACTCGCACGGCTGGCGCGACCGCGAGCACACCCTCGCCAAGCCGCCCGGAAGCTACCGAATCCTGTCGCTCGGCGATTCGGTCACCAACGGTTACGGCGTAAACGTCGAGGAGATCTACACCAAACAACTCGAGGCGCGCCTGAACCGAGACGGCGACCGCACGTATGAGGTGGTTCTGATTACCCAGGGCGCTCTCAACACCGAGCAGGAGGTCCACCTGGCCGAGGTCGAGGGGCTGCGCTACGAGCCCGATCTCATCATCATCGGCTACGTCCTCAACGATCCCGCTGAAGGCGCCAGTCTGCGTCGCGACCGCGAGCAGGCTCGGCGGCGGACGGCGCTCGAGGCGATCAAGGAGGAGGCGAAGCGCTCGAGCCTCGCGCATCTGCTCTATCGCGCCGGTCAGCGAGCGCTCTGGAAGGCGCGGCGGTGGCGCGGTAGCTCGGACGTCGCCGCCTACGCCACCGACGACACCTTCGGCCGGCTGCATGGAGATCCTGTCGCCTGGCGGCGGGTGACCGACGCGTTCGCGCGCCTCTCGAGAGTCTCGGTCGAGGCCGAGGTCCCGGTGCTGATCGTCATCTTCCCGATCCTCCACCAGCTCGAGAGCTATCCGTGGGCGAGCATTCACGGGCAGGTCGCCGGAGCGGCACGCGAGCGCGGCTTCCACGTGCTCGATCTGCTGGCGAGCTTTCGAGGACACGACCCCGAGGACCTCCAGGTGAGCGAGGGCGACCACGTGCACCCGAACGTGGTGGGGCACCGTCTGGCGGCGGAGGCGATCGAGGACTATCTGCGGACTCACATGCTGGAGGCCGCGCCATGACCGCCCCGTCGGTCCGCATTCACTACCATTCGTTGGGGTTCGGTCCCGAGATCGTGCGGCACGGCGAGCCGGTGACTGTCGGGATTCCCTGGCCGCGGGGCGCAGTCGAGTCGGCCGAGCAACTGCGAGTCCTCGATCGACAAGGCCAGGTACTGGTGTCCCAGGCGAGCGCCCTCGATCACTGGCCGGACGGAAGCGTCCGATGGGCGCTGCTCGACTGGCTGGCGGAAAGCGGTACCGAGGTGGACGTCACGGCCGATCCATCAGTAGGCGATGGGCACGGGAGTCCCCTCACCGCGCGCGAAACGAGTGACGGCTTCGAGGTCGACACCGGCCTCGCTCGCTTCCGTCTTCGCCCTCGCGGTTACTACCCCTTCGACTCGGTGGAGATCGGGGGTGGCTCGCCGGTACGCGCCGAGGGGTGCGGAGTCTCCGCTCGCGACGACGCCAACTGTCGCTATCGGGGGGTCGTCGACAGGATCGAGATCGAAGACGCTGGTCCCGTCCGGGTCACCGTCCGCACCGACGGACGCCTGGTGGCCGCGGGCGGCTCGGCCCTCCTCGACCTGCGATCGCGACTTCATTTCTTCCGAAGCTCGGCGTGCGTGCGGGTCGACCTGACGGTCACGAACCGGCGCGCCGCCGGACATCCCGGCGGAATCTGGACGCTGGGCGGAGACGGGTCGGTCTATCTCCGGGATCTCTCGCTGTCGCTTGCCGCCTCGGACGACCTCCAGGAGGCCGTGGTACGCCTGTCGCCGGAACCGGGAGAGCCGCTGGCTCCGATCGGCTCGCCGCTCGAGCTCTACCAGGCCTCGAGCGGCGGCGAGAACTGGCAGAGCCCCGCGCACGTCGACCGCTCGGGCGAGATCCCGCTGCCCTTCCGCGGCTACCGCCTGCGAGCGGCCGGGGACGAGAGCCAGGGCCAGCGGGCGACGCCGATCGTCGAGCTCGCCGCCGGCGAAGCACGACTCGCGATGAGCGCTCCGGAGCTCTGGCAGAACTTCCCGAAGGCGATCGAGGCGGCTCCGAGCGGCATCATCGTGCGACTCTTTCCCCGCCAGCAGCAGAGCTGTCACGAGATCCAGGGAGGTGAGCGCAAGACCCACACCCTCTGGCTCGCCCTCGGCCCGGACCGAGTCTCGGGCGAGACCCTGGCCTGGTCACGGCAGCCCCTGCTCGCCCACGCCGAGCCCGCCTGGTACGCGAGCAGCGGCGCGGTCCCCTTCCTGAGCCCCGAATCGGACGACCCGAACCGCGGCTACCGCGATCTCGTGGCCCTCGCCCTCGAAGGCGACGACACCCTGGAGGCGAAGCGCGAGGCCGTCGACGAGTACGGCTGGCGGCACTTCGGCGACGTCTGGGCGGACCACGAGTCGGCCCGGGACCCCGACGACGCGCCGTTCATCTCGCACTACAACAATCAGTACGACATGGTCGGGGGCTTCGCGATCCAGTTCCTGCGATCCGTGGACGCTCGTTGGTGGACCTACATGAGTCAGCTCGCGCGGCACGTCCGCGACATCGACATCTACCACACCGATCGGGACAAGTCGGCGTACAACGGCGGCATGTTCTGGCACACGGTGCACTACGTGAAAGCCGGAGAGAGCACGCACCGCTCCTACCCGCGCGCCGAGGGCGTCCACGGTGGCGGTCCGTCGTCCGGGCACCTCTACTCGGGCGGGCTATGGCGCCACTACCTGCTGACCGGAGATCGCGACTCGCGGGAAGCGGTGATCGGACTCGGTGACTATGTGCTCGGTGCGGACGACGGAGCCCGAACGATCTTCCGCTTCCTCGACCGCGGAGCCACCGGCCACGTCAGCAACTCGGGCTTCGACGAGTACCACGGCCCTGGTCGAAGTGCGGCCAACGCGATCGCGGCGCTCGTCTACGCCCATCGGGCCACGGAGCGACGGCGTTACCTGGACAAGGCGGATGAGCTGCTCCGACGCTGCGTCCATCCCCACGATCGGATCGACGCCCTCGACCTGCTCGACGCCGACCGGAAGTGGTTCTACACGATGTTCCTCCAGAGCCTGGCGGACTACCTCGACTACAAGGCGGAGCTCGGCGAGCTCGATGCGAGCTACGCCTACGGCCGGGCCGCCCTCCTCCACTACGCCGAGTGGGCAGCCGAGCACGAGTACCCGTACCTGGACAAGCCCGAGATCCTGGAGTTCCCGACCGAGACGTGGGCGGCGCAGGACATGCGCAAGAGCGAGATGTTCCGAGCCGCGGCCCGCTTCGCCGGGCAGGAAGCGCGCGTGCGCCTCCTCGAGCGTGGCCGCTTCTTCTTCGACGCCGCGGTAGAGCGGCTCGGTCGCGAGGCGACCCGGAGCTACAGCCGCCCACTGGCGCTGATGCTCTCCTACGGCTGGGCTCAGGCCTGGTTCGACCGCAACGACCCCGAGCCGATGTCCGAGCCCGCCGCCAGCGAGGTCGACTTCGGCGAGCCGTCGAGCTTCGTCTCGCAGAAGCGACGGGCGCTGGGCCGGGCCAAGCGGATCGCGGTCGGCGCCTGGGCCACGGCCGTGATCGGGCTCGGGATCGCGGCGCTCCTGCTCTGGCTGCAGAGTCGCTAGAAACCGACTGGTAGGATCGCCGAGGACGATGAGCACCCGCCGCAACGGTCGCGTCACACTGGCCGTGCTCGTCTCGATCCTGGCTGTCGCTGCACTGCTGCGAGTGGTGGGCATCGAAAACGGACTGCCCCACGTCGTCGGCGTCGACGAGGGGTTCGAGGTTCACCGGGCCTTGCGGTTGGGCGCCGGCGAGATCGACCTCGAGCGCAACGGCAAGGGAGGCTTCTTCTATCTCCTCTTCGTGGAGTACGGCCTCTATTTCGTCTGGCTCCGGCTGACCGGCCAGGTCGGCGGGACGGCCGACTTCGCCCGCGCGTTCGAAGCCGACCTGACGCCCTTCTGGATGCTCGGAAGGGTCACCCACGCAGCGCTCGCCGCGCTCACCGTCTACTGGACCTACCGACTCGGGCGGCGCGTCTACGGCGAGCGCGCGGGCCTGTTCGCCGCCGCGGCGCTCGCGGTCTCGGCGTTGCACGTCTCCCACTCCCAGTACATCGGCGTCGACATCCCGATGACCCTCCTGGTCGTCGTGGTCCTCGACCTGGCGATTCGCTGGAGCGACCCGGAGACCCGTCCCCGACCGCTCCTCCTGGGCGCGGCTCTGGGCGCCGCGGTCATGACCAAGATCGTCGCCGTCGCAGCGGTGGTTCCGGTCGTGGTCGCGAACTTCCTCCGCCGTCGCGACGCGGCCTGGCCTCGCCGATGGCTCGACTCCAAGATCCTCGTCGCCTACGGCGCCGCCGCCCTGCTCTTCTCGATCGGCAACCCCGGGTTCCTGCTCGATCTCGGAAGCTTCACGCGCGAAGCGCTGGCCATCCTCCTGGGAGTCGGTGAGGACGCGCAGAGTCCCATCTCGAGCGGCGCCGCGGACGCTCCGAACCTCTGGATCTACTATGTCCGCATCCTCGAGCGCGACTTCGGCTTCGCCCTGGTGATCCTGGCGGCCGCCGGCCTTCTCTACGCCTGTCTCCGTCGCAGAAACGCCGATCTGATCCTGGTAGCGAGCGTCGTGGCGTTCTACCTCCTGATCGCGGGCGCCCGAACCTCCCACCTCTTCTACCCTCGCTATGCCCTGCCGCTGCTACCGCCGCTAGCGCTTCTGGGCGGCCGGCTGCTCGACCGCATCGCCCTTCGGCTGCCGTGGAGTCGGGCACGCGCCGAGCTGGCGATGCTGCTGGTCACGATCGCCCTCGTCGCACCGATGGCCGCTCAGGCGGCCCGCTGGACCACAGGGCGGCTGCTCGAAGACAGCCGGATCACCACGCGGCAGTGGTTCGAGCAACAGGCCACGGAGGGGGTCGCGGTCTTCATGATCGGCAATCCGGTCGTCGATACGGCGCCCAACCTCTCGCTGCCCCTTCGCAACACCGACGCCAACCTCGACGACTTGATCGACGAGCTCGCCGCCAGCGAGCCGACCAAGGCACGCATGCTCGAGTACCGAAAGGAGACGGCGGTCGGAAAGGCGTTCGATCTGAGGACGGTGCTCCACACCGAGCCGAACCGGAGCCTCGATCACTACCTCGAGCACGGCGTTCGCTACTTCGTTCTCGACGAGCATCACTTCGGTAGCGCCCGGCTGGAACGGGACCGTCGGCACGAGCCCGCGGTCCTCGAGAGCCGCAGGGAGCTGGCGAGGGCATGCCGCGTCGACCCGCGGCTCGAGCGCGTCTTCTCGACCGACGAGGCTAACCGGGAGCTCACCGGACCCCGTATCGAGGTGTTCGCAGCCGGAGGTGCGGAATGAAGACGGAAGCCCTCCGCAGCTCCTTCGACGCCAAGGCCAAGAGCTACGAGAGCGGCCGTCTCGGTGGTTGGTACAAGGCCCAGGCGGAGCTCGTGCTCGAGCACGCCGACCTCAGGTCCGGCCAGGTCGTCCTGGACATCGGCTGTGCCACCGGCTGGCTCCTGCGACAGCTCGGTTATCGCTTTTCCGGCATTCGCGGCCTCGGAATCGACCTCTCGACGCGAATGGTCGAGACCGCACGGGAGCGAGCGCGGGTCAAGGGTGTGGAGGGGCTGACATTCGTGGCAGCCGACTGGACGCGAGCAGACCCGAGACTGCTGCTCGAGGCCAACGGCCTTCACTCGGCGGACCTGGTCACCTGCGTCAGCACCTTCCACTACTTCCCGGACCCCGACCTGGCGCTCGCCAAGATGCGCGAGGTGACCGCACCCGGGGGACGGCTGCTGCTGCTCGACCGCGCCCGGGAGCGGTCGCCCGTGACCCGGCTGTGGGACCTCGTGCATCGTCTTCTGCTGCGCGACACCGCCCGTTTCTACAGTTCGCGCGAGCTCGTCCAGAGGGTCGGCGAGGCGGGCTTTCGCGACGCCCGCACCGTCGCCTCGATCCGCAGGATGTTCTGGAGGGGCAAGCTCCACACCAGTCTCGCCCTGATCGCGGCCACCCGATGACGACTCTCGAGCTCCCCGAGCGGTTCGCGGCCCTTCGAAGACGACGTCTGCTGGTCACCGGCGCCGCCGGCTTCATCGGCGGAGCCCTCTTCCGTCGGCTCCACTCCTACGGCCTCGACGTCGTGGGAACGGTGCTCCATCGCCACGAGGCCGAAGCGATCCGCACGAGTGGGGGCAACGCCGAGCTCCTCGATCTCGCCGAACCGGGGCCGTGGGACGAGCTGCTCGACGGAGTCGACGTCGTCTTCAACGTCGCGGCGCGCTTTCAGGAGACGGAGCTCGGCGAGGCCGACTACGATCGGGTCAATCACCTCGGTGCGCTCGAGCTGGCGCGGTCGGCGGCGCGGGTCGGGGTCGGGCGCTTCGTCCAGTGCTCCACCGTCGGGGTCCACGGTCACGTCCGGGAGATCCCGGCCACCGAGAGAACGCCGTTCAATCCGATGGACCACTACCATCGGACCAAGCTCGCGGGCGAGCTCGCGATCGTGGAGCTCGGCCGCTCCCTCCCTACGGACGGCATGGTGGTGACCGTGAACCGACCGGCGATGGTCTACGGGCCGGGAGACCTCCGGATGCTGAAGCTCTTTCGCCGCATCCTGGACGGCAGCTTCCGGATGATCGGCTCCGGCAAGGTCCTGGCGCACCTGGGGTACATCGAGGATCAGACCGACTCCTTCCTGTTCAGCGCCGTCGCCCCCAGGGAAGCGTGCCACCTCGAAGCCTTCAACATCGCCTCCGACGAGCCGCTCACCCTCAACGAGCTCGCACGCCTGATCGCCGACGCCGGTGAGGTACCCCTTTCGAGGCTCCACATCCCGGTAGCCCCGGTCTGGCTGGCCGGCCTGATCTGCGAGATTCTCTGGAAGCCGACCGGACGCCGCCCGCCGCTCTTCCGGCGCCGCGTCGGCTTCTTCACCCACGACCGGGCGTTCGATCTCTCGAAGGCCGAGCGCGGGCTCGGCTACCGATCCAGCTGGCCCAACCAGAAGGGGATCCCCGAGACCATTCGCTGGTACCGGGCCGAGGGACTTGTCTAGCGAACCGACCCGCCAGCGGCATCGGGTCCTCCTGATCGCACCGCAGCCGTTCTTCGAGGCGCGCGGCACGCCGATGAACGTGCGCCAGATGTGCGAGGTCCTGACCCGAGCCGGCTACGAGGTCGACCTGGCCACCTATCCGATCGGCGAGAGGGTCGAGATGAACCGCCTGCGCGTCCATCGCTGTCTGGGCTGGCCCGGCCTGCGCTCGGTGCCGATCGGGTTCAGTATTCGGAAGCTGCTGCTCGATTGCAGCCTCTTCTTCACGGTGCTCCGCCTGACGCTTGTTCGTCGGTATGCGCTCCTGCACGCGGTCGAGGAGTCGGTCTTCCTGGCCCTGCCTCTGACGCTCTTCGGTGCCCGGCTGGTCTACGACCTCGACTCGCTGCTCAGCGACCAGCTCCGCTACGCCGGTGTGATCCGTCGACCCGCGCTGCTGGGCCTGGTTCGGACGCTCGAGCGAGCCGCCCTGAGGCGGTCGGCGGGCGCGATCACCGTCTGCCGGTCACTCACCGACTCCGCGCGATCCCTCGATCCCGGCGTGCGAATCTTCCAGGTCGAGGACTCCCCCCTCGCCGAGTCGCTGCGCCCCGCGGATCCCGAACGGGTAGAGCGACTTCGGACCGAGATGGGCCTCGCCGATCTGCATCCGATCGTCTACACCGGCAACCTCGAGAGCTACCAGGGGATCGATCTTCTGCTGGCGGCCGCCGAATCACTGCGCGATCTCCTCCCGGAGGCCCGCGTCGTCCTGGTCGGGGGCGCCGGCAAGGGTCTCGCGCAGCTTCGCTCGCGCCTCGGTGAGCTCGACCTCGACGGCTTCGTCCTCGCGACCGGCCACCGGCCACCCGACGAGATGCCCGAATGGATGGCGCTCGCCGACCTCCTGGTGTCGCCTCGCACGGAGGGCGAGAACACGCCCCTCAAGATCTACACCTACATGCACTCTGGGACGCCGATCGTAGCGACCGACCGGCTCACGCACACCCAGGTCCTCGACCGCGAGAACGCCTTTCTGGCGGAGCCGACTCCCCACGCCTTCGCCCGGGCGATCGCCGAGGCCATCGACGATCCCGACACGCGCACTGCTCGCGGCGAGCGCGCTCGGCGCCTGGCCGAGACCGAGTTCAGTCCGGCGGCCTTCGAGCGCAAACTCCTCGAAGCGTACGAAGCCCTGCTCGGCTAGCCACGTCCTCCCGCCATCGCCACGGCCTCCGGAAGGCGGCGAAGCCGGCGCATACTCCAGATGCCGAACGCGGGTCCCAGGGCTAGCGGCGCCATCGCCCAGCGCCAGCCCACCCACTCGACGGCCGACGGGACCAGCCGAATGGTGAGCAGGGTCAGCAGGAAGCCGAGACTGGTCTGTACGGTCAGAGCGGTCCCCACGTACCGCGAATCCGAGAGCTCGCTGACCGCGGCGCTGAACTGGGCACTGTCGGCGACCACCGCGAAGCCCCAGACGACGCAGACGGCGGAAAGGGCCAACGGGGCATCGAAGAGCAGGCCGACGAAGAGGGCGCACACGCCGGATACGGCAAGACTCCAGATCGTGACCGTCGAGCGCCCCAGACGATCGGCCCAGCGACCCGCGACGGCCGAGCCGATGGCACCCGAGGCGATCGTCGCGAAGGCCGCCCACCGAGCCGAGGCGGCGCTCCACCCCGCCGCCTCGTAGGCGGCGAGCAGCAGGATCGGCACCCATACCCACATGGCGTAGAGCTCCCACATGTGACCGAGGTATCCGTAGTTGGCCAGGCGTGTCGGACGGTCCTTCAGGGAGCTCAGCGCCAGCCGTACATCGAACTCCGAGGCGGCCGCCAGGAAAGGACCCGGACGAATCCACAGGAGGGCCAGCCCGGCGGCGAGCAGCGCCGTCGCGGAGCTGAGCGCCAACGTCGCTCGCCAGGGCGGCATACCGGCGGTACCGAAGATGGAGAGTCCGTTGAAGAGGTGCGGAAGGGCCTTCCCCAGTACCAGCGCCCCGATCAGGACGCCGATGCCGAGCCCGCGGTCCGAGCGGGTCCAGCTCGCCACCAGCTTCATCGCCGGAGGGTAGATGCCGGCCAGGGCGACCCCGGTGAGGAAGCGCAGTGCGACCACCGCCGACGAGCTCTCGGCGGCGATCGCGATCGCTCCGTTCGACAGGGCTGCGAGCAGAGCGCTCAGGGCGAGGAGCACGTTCGCCGGCAGCCGATCGGGCAGATGAGTCGCGGCGCTGGTGAGAGCCCCGACCACGAAGCCCAATTGGACGCTCATCGTGAGCCAGGACGCCTGGCCCGTCGTCAGGCCGAACTCCCCGATGAGCTGCGGAGCGACCGCCGACCCCGAGAACCAGACACCCATCGACAGCAGCTGGGCCGCGGCCAGGAGTCCTACCTGCCGCCAACGCGCACTGTCTGAAAGCTCGCCCACGGCGTCGAGAAGCGGGGGGCGCCCC
>JAODVM010089651.1:0-16709 GCA_025400095.1 Phenganax marumi | reverse complement strand
ATTATTAGTGCCAAGTACCGTACAATAGCGGCTATATACCACAACCATCAAGGAAAGCCAACTGAAAGGTGGAGTTTCGAGCTAGGGCTCACGTTTTCTAAAGATAAACATCTTTCAACCGTATTACAGCGTCTAGAGAAAGTTTATGGGATCAAAGATAAAAGCACCGCACTCGGCATTGGGAAGTTCAAAGTTCAGTTGTCAGCGAAAGATTTTACTCCGAAGTTATCCGACTTCCCGAAGGGCAGAGTTTTTTCAATCGATAGTCAGGAGCAGTGGGAGAATTCTCTTGTGAAGGTTTTTGGTTTGAGGGTTTTTGCGGATTAAGTTCAAATGCTTTAGGGTAGGGTTGAGGTTTTGGTTGTAGGGCTTCAACAGCTTAACGTCAACAAGTAACTGTATACAGACTCTCAGACAGTAAGTACTCTCAGAAAACATCTCTCAGAAAGTTTCTCTCAAAAAGTATCTCTCAGAAAGGATATCTTTCAGAAAGTATCTGTCATGTATAAAATATCTCTCAGAAATTGGAATTGTCATCTCCTCCGCAAAACAGCTATCCAAACAAATAGAGGGTTCAGAGCTGGCCTGGCGTTTGTTGAACTTTTAAGGTTTGATGTTTCGGCTTGGTGCATTGTAAGTGTGGATGGAAACCGCGCGAATCCAAAATCTCCGTCATGCCATGACTCAGTTTTTGGCGCTTCACCTGCTCGGACCGCTGGCCACTTCTGGGCGCGTTTATTCACACTATGTCACACCTAGCTAGCTACATCGCTTCAGCACCTGGAAATGCGACCGGCGAACGATCTGATCCATCATGATTGTACCTTCGAAGTTCACTCTGTCTAAATCCAAACGCTTACACAAACATATGCCTTCAAAAGTCTCAAACTGCCTCCTCCAATCAGCTGCCAGGCTCCAAATCCATGACGCGTCGGGTCCACTCATGAACCTTTCTCTCTCTAGACTTTAAATAATTCAAACTGAAACAATTCGCTAAACCTCTAGTACAACTAGCTATGCAACTATCCTTCAAAATAGAAGCTCCACCAAATCTTTTTTAAAATCTCTCAGTGACAAAGTGTCTACAAGCTCTCTCAGAATCATGCAACACTACATGTTCAAAATGCTCAGCTAAATCGACATCAGAACTGCAATGCAATGACAAACCGAAACACAAACTACCTACGATCACACTGCAATGACAAAATGACTGACAAAATGCAATGAATAAAAGAAACTTCACCAAATCTCTTTTAAAATCTCTCACAAAGTGCCTATAAGCTCTCTCAAAAGCAACATGGCTCAAGCTAGGTTTAGGATTGCTGCTTTTATCGTGGAACGCGGCGCTATACCTCTTGTACAGTCGCAGAGTTTAATCCTACGATCCATGAAAATTTGAACAGTCGTTCTGAACCTGAACCCTAGATCCCAGCAACTTCTGACATTTTTCACACGTCTTCAACCGCTTATTCTTTGGCGACTTCTTCACAAAGCGGGGTGCCCAAGCTCTACGCTGCCATCGGCTCCGAAGTTAATTCAAAACCCATACGCATTGCAACACGGCAAATGCAAAAACCCTTAGACGACTTGTCTACTAAGCAAACGCAAACAAAGATTGGACAGATACGTATCTTTTTAGCATCGAATGTTCAGTACGATCTTAAGAGTGTTCGATGTGCAACGCAAGCCTGTATTTGTCCATTGCTTTTTGAACTGCGACAAGTGGCTTTGCCCCTTTGACGCAATTGACAATTAGAGTTTTGATACGACCCATCAAATCTTCTTGCATCATGCATGAAGTCATACTGGGGTTCACTTCATTGGATCGCTGTCCAAGGTGGAACAAATCATGAGTTTTTTTGGTGATATTGAAAAAGCTACCTTTCTCAGACCATGCAGCTTGCAACTGCTTGTAGAGCGCAACATACTCCAAAGCGCAAGATGCAAGTCTTGAAGCCACCTGACAGCACACTAGTTATAAATATCTTTGCAGCTAGCTAGCTTAAACTCATAAATGGCTATACCTCAGAAGTTTACTGGAAATATATTGCCTTTCGTCAACTATCTCTCCGACATGTCCCTCAGAAATGACTTCATACTCAAAAGCTAGCTAGCTTTACACGACCATAAACTTACAGCAAGCATCGATACCTGATACCTGGTTTCAGCCTAGCTTCTAACGGTGGAAGGCAAGGAAGATCCACGTGTTGATGAAGCAGCTCATCAAACTCATGTGAACGCTCCAAAACCATCTTAAGCAACACGTCTGCCCGTTGGGTACCGTCCATCTTTTCGCACCACAACTTAAGCAAGGGCTCAGTCAAAGCACGAACTTCCACAGCTCTTCCCTTAAGCTGTGGAAAGTTCTTTTTCTCAGGGATAAATTTTTTCTCGCTGAGGTTTGCCACAAAGGTCTGAAGCCATGAGGGAACGTGCCTCAAAACATCAAACCATCCCAACAGGTAGGTGTAGCTAGAAATTCTGAACACCCTACTGCAACCTTACTGCAACATGCACAACTGAATCTGCAAAAAAGCAGCCGTGACAAATCGTCTAGCAAATTATCCAAATCCTGATTGTACTTGAACTTGAAAAGGACCGCGAGCGCGCTACCCAACAAGTATGCGTCGGTACCCAGCCACTTGCAATGCATCAGGTCTGGCGAGCAATGCAAACCAGTCAGACCGGTCACTTCCCACAACGCAACCGTCCGGGCACAGCCTGTAAAGCGGTTTCTCCATTGGTCTGGAGTCATGATTTGGGGCTTCCGAGCCCTAGTTATTTGATACAAGTCGGACTTGTGGGTCTCACACAAGTGACATGGGTGATTAGAGTTGTGCCCTGGCAGCAGGAGCCATTGAGGGTGCCACGCTAAGTCGCACTGCAACTGCCAGACGGTAGCGAAAAAACCACCTATCCAGCGTCCACACGCGAAGGAAACCAAAAAAATACTCCATCAAGACACTAAGAACTACAACTTTGTGGTTTGTACTACATGTAAGGTTTAGCCTGCCAAAGGTTGCCCACTCCGGCCGTCATGTATGTCTTGTCCTAGCCAATCTTGAGATGGCCAGCGGCCTGCATGGAGTCGCAGGACTGTCATGCGAAAAATGCCATTTGGCAAGGAAAAGCCACCAACAATCAAATTGGCTTTAAAAATTTTAGGCACCATTTCTCCCCTGGCCTTCCCAGAGAGCTTGCAAGCTCCAGGCTAATGCTTGATGATACTCTTTCACTGTGGAAATATTTCTTTTTTTCACCACCATGTGCGTCCAGACTAAGGACACAACAAAGTTGGATACCTTGCTTGAAACAACCTAAGGCGAATGGTCCGGCAACCAAACTCCAACATTGTTAGCATCAATGGAAGCAGCACAAATGGGTCAAATGGGTCTAGGAGCATATTCCGGCAGCAATGATCTCCAGGAAATCACTTCAACAGATCTGGAGTGAGCACTGCCAACATTCACCACGGGGACGCCGTCTCCATGCAAACTGAGAGGAATGCCTCAGATAAATTCCACGCTATTTAAAAATTTAAAAGAAAAAGTAGTGTATATATCTCTCAGGAAAAAACCGCCAGAAAGTATCTCTCAGAAATCATCCCTCAGTAATACAGTATAAGTATCTCACAAAAATCTTCCCTCAGAAATAATCTGTCAGAAATCATCCTTCAGAAACCATCCCTCAGAAACCATCCCTCAGATAGTATCTCTCGAAAAAAAACCATCGGAAAGTATCTCTCAGAAATCAACCCTCAGACTTTTTCTTTGCATTCAAATGTCCAATCACCATGCTCACCGTAAGTTGGACCAGTATCAAGTTGGGTCAAGGTACAACGTGTAGCGTCTCTCGTGTCCCGGGACAACGGGTGATTAGCAAACAGATCGGAACCCTCCAGGGCACGCCAAAATGCCGCAACGCGCTGGCTACTAGGGCAAATCACGCTTTGCCATGCTTTCTGGTAATAGTGAAACAAAGAAGCAAAAACCTCGTGTGGCCATAAGGCGCTGGTGAATGCCTGCCGGGTGCTCTTCCCGACCTTCAACGTGAGGCTGTGAAGTGTAGGTTCACAAAAGCTGTTGACACCAAAAATTTGTCGCATATCCCTCCAAACATTGTTGACGTGTCTGCCATGACTACCACAAGCTGCAAACTTCTTGATTAGCGAAGGCGGTTCTACCCCAAGGGTTTGCATGTCTGTTTCTGCCGCTGCAGCGATTTGTTGACATTGGCTCGCCGAAAGACATCCCCAAGCCAGCTGCTTAAGTAACCACTCGGCCAACCGACTTTCTTCTAATGAAGAACCGGAACGCGTGGCATCAGCAGCTTCCCTTGCTTGCCGCTTCCGAGCTTGGAACCCCATGAAAACAATGGGGGGTGAAAAGTAGATAACACAATTGTTATCTTCATAGTGACTCTTAAAATAAACCTCTTGGTAAGGTGATATAAAATTTCAAACCAATATCCCTTCATAAGCATCTCCACGATGTGGTTGCTTGCAAGGTTCTTGGGGCTATTGTTTAAATCACGCGTGCCTTGTTCTGCGCTGTGTCTCGCTTACAATTTCTGGGCCAAAAGCTATGTGCTCTTGACAATTTTTCTAAAGAGGCACGTTTACATCAACATCCCAGTCGACTGGAAGCTTGCATCCATTGCATACCCACAGAGCAAACTCAACTTAAGAATTTAACACAATCATAGTGCGAACTTTTCGCCAATCGCGAGCCATCTCAAAATGTTGGATCCTTCCATCTTATGGGAATCGCTTCCTAAGCATACTCCCCGGTGGAAGGCCACCTCAGCACCTGGATCAATCCTTTCAACGGAACCCCTTTCCTATGGTCGTGGCTTCATTCAACTCTTTGATTTGGTTGAACACGGTCTGCAGCATTGACTTGGCAGAGGCCGTGGTGAGCGACACTCCGGATGGGCCCTTTTTGGTGACCTTCACCTGTGTCATGACAGACACGGCCTGGGCTACTTGTCCGTAGTAGTGGTTCAAGCGACTCCCAACTTCTTGAGCCAGCTTACTTCCTGGAGCCCGGGTACCCACCGTCTGAATCACTGTGGCTGCGTCCGCCAAAGAGGTCTGAGCTACTGAGAGCGCCTGGAAACTGAAATCTTCACAGGATTGTCTTGACAACTGCCATCAGCAAGCTAAATGGACTCTCTCCAAGTCTACTCTCAAGAAATTGACCTCAAAAACTAGCTTCAAAACTAGCTCTCAAAAAAGCTCTCAAAAACTCAGAACTAGCTCTCAAAACTCTGCCTCCGAATGCTAAGTCAAGGGATCCGATAGTTTCCAGGAATGGAAGCAATGAGACACTTTAAAAAAGAAACGGAAACCGTTTGCCTCATCTAGCTTCGACCAATAGTGAGGAGGCAATTCTTCGGTCATCATCACCATGCCGACATCGGCAATCGCGCTCGGCGCGCCCGCATTCCCCATGCCACCCATCACGTTACCACCCAACGTGGCAGCTGGACCACCGCCACCGCCAAGCATCGGATTCGTCGGCTGACTGTAGGGTCCCGGATGGCCCATTCCCACCGTACCAAATGGGTTGGAACCCATGGGTCTGGCAGTCGGGTCACTACCTGCTAAGGACACGAAATCCAATCCCATCCACAGGTCATCAAACACATTGGATTCCGCCTGACAAGACTGTTGCAAAGTGGTGTGTGCCACGCTCTCCGTCCCTTTCCACGTCCTTTCCTCTTCCCAGTGGAACAAAGATTTTCCCGACCTTTTGGACTTCACCTCTTTGATTTCACCACTGGCCAATGCCCTTTGGAAATTTTCCAAACCGCCTGCCATGGCAATTGCCCTAAACCTTGGTACTGCCCGTCCTTGCTCCTCCATTCCCTGCAAATCTTGCTGCTTCCTTTCTTTTGACACTAGCCCCCCTTCAGGGCTAAGGAAAAACACCCATTTTCCATTGTGCTTCCGCATGCGCTGCATCAGCCACTGGGTGGCCTCCTGCCTGGACCCCGTGCTTTTGACGCTTTGCCATTCGCTTTGCGCTTCGGGTGGCAAAGACGGGAAGAGACGGCGAAATGCCATCGCAGCCACTTTGTTGCGCTTCTCTGCATTCTCAGCCTTTTCTTCATTTTCCTAGTGCAATATAAAGAAGCGAAGATCACACAAAACATTATTCAGGCTCCCTCTCTCTCTCTCTCACTCTCCCTCTCTATCTCTATACAGGACCCGCGCGCTAACCTACCCAATATCCAGCACAATCCTCTGAAGTCGAAGACGCCGAAGAAGATTGATCTTCATTTGTTCGCTCCTTTCTTTTTTTGTCTGCTTTACCTTCCTTGCCCTTGCTTTTGTCCTCCTCCTCAAAATCCTCTAGCGAGAAGTTTTGAAGCCAATCGGATGTCTTAATCTTTTTCTTCTTCTCCTTTACTTCCTTCTTGCCTGAATCCTTCTCCTTCTTCTCCTTTCCTTCCGTTTCCTTCTTCTCCTTTTCATCATTCTCTTTCTTTTTCTTCTCTTTCTCATCGTCCTTCTTGCCTGAATCCTTCTCCTTCTTCTCCTTTCCTCCCGTTTCCTTCTTCTCCTTTTCAGCATTCTCTTTCTTTTTCTTCTCTTTGTCCTCGTCCTTCTTGCCTGAATCCTTCTTCTTCTCCTTTCCTCCCGTTTCCTTCTTCTCCTTTTCATCATTCTCTTTCTTGTTCTTCTCTTTCTCCTCGTCCTTCTTGCCTGAATCCTTCTTCTTCTCCTTTCCTTCCTTTTCCTTCATCTCCTTTTCATCATTCTCCTTTTTCTTCTTCTGGTCACCATCCTTCGCAGCCTTCTTTTTGCTATCTGGGGTCTCCTTGGACGAGGTAGCAACCTTCATTGCCTTTGCTTTTCCTTTGGCTTTGGCCTTTGGGTTGGTTTTGGCCTTTGGGGCGGCTTTGGCCTTTGGGGCTGTATCGGTCTGCTTGGGCGATGCTTTTCTCTTTTTTGGTGAAGACTCAGTAGGGGGCTCGCTTTTCACAACGGGTGTCGGTTCTGCATGTGTTTCATCATCTTCTAATGGTCCACCTCTTCTAGTTGTCTTGTTGGCAGCCGTCTTGGCTGCAGCCTTCTTGGTTGCGATCTTCTTAACTGCAGCTGCTTTCTTTGGTTGTGCTTTGACTTTGGCTTTTGCTTGTACCTTTGGGGTAACCTTCGGCTTCGTTGGTTTCTCTTCGGTGTCTTTCTTTTCATCTTCTTCCTGATCTTTACCATCTTCTGTCGTACCTCCTGCTTCTGCCTCTTCCTTATCTTCTGTCTCACCTTTTGCTTCTGCGGCTTGCGTCTCAGCTGGTTCTTCATCCTTGTGTGTATCTACAGGGTCTTGGGCAATCTCTTCGTCCGCCATGATCTACACCTTGTCTCAACTACAAAGCTAATCCAAATCCTGCGGAATAGCAGCCTGAATGCGCAAGTTATAGTACCTCCGCAAAATCTCTCACTAAAAGTACCTAAACTCTCAGAAAATCTCTCACAAAGTACCTAAACTCTCACAAAAGCTCTCACAAAGTGCCTAAGCTTTCACAAACAAGTACCTAAACTCTCACAAAAGCTCTCACAAAGTTACAAAGCGCCTCCGTTAATTGTAATCCATCACCCAAGGAACGGAATGCTGTCCATTTTTCTGCCGTGGGGTTTAGGGTTTAGGGTTTAGGGTTTAGGGTTTTGGGGTTTAGGGTTTAGGGTTTATGGGAACAAAATGCAATGACTGCGCAATCAAAAACACAGTCTTTTCAACTCACAATCTGGATCATTGCATAGCTCTTAGACGGCCTAGTTTGATTTCAAACGAGGCAAAAAGGAGCTGTACATATATGCGGCTGCTTCCAAAGTGCACCTTGAAAGTTCAATGGCTTGAACATGCAAAGAAAGAGGATCAATGTCGAAACTTCAAACTGTTGGGAAAAGTTCAACGTCCAAAGTTCAATGCATTGAAGTTTTATAACCAAAAGTTCAATCTCAAAAGTTCAATGCATTGAAGTTTCAAAATGAAAGTTCAATGTAAAACTTCAATGCATTGAAGTTTTAAGATGAAAGTTCAGTGTGAAAGTTCAATGCATTGAAGTTTAAGATGAAAGTTCAATGCATTGAAGTTTAGCATTGAAGTTTTAAGGTCAAAGTTCAATGCATTGAAGTTTTGTATTGAAGTTTTAAGGTCAAAGTTCAATGCATTGAAGTTTTGCATTGAAGTTTAGCAGTGAAGTTTTAAGGTCAAAGTTCAATGCATTGAAGTTTAGCAATGAAGTTTGAAGATGAAAGTTCAATGTTGAAGTTCAGTGGACCGACATTCAAAACCAAATCTCAATGCACGGCTGGGCTCATTGCGATCACTCATGTGGTTGTCCAGGGATGATTACAGGGATTGCAGGGACTGGCACACTGACACGAAGACGAATCCAAGCCAAAACAGGAAAAGGAACATCTCAAAGAGTAAAACAAGGTTTACCTCACTGATTTACAAACTGACAGAAAAAGGAAAAGATCACGCTGAAAAAAGAATACTCAAACGCCTTCTGGGGTGGCAGACGATGGGCGACCTATGCAAGACCCAAACATGTCACGGCAATCCTGAAAAAAGATACAACGTGAACTCGTTTGAAACGCCTGCAGGGGTACCAGTAGCTGACGATGGGCGACCTATGCAAAACCCAAACATGTCACGGCAATCCTGAAAAAAGATACAACGTGAACTCGTTTGAAACGCCTGCTGGGGTAGCTTTCCACGATGGGCGACCTATGCAAAACTCAAACATGTCAAAAGACTGCAAACTGAAAGCCATCAATCAAGCGCCTACGGCAATCCTGAAAAAAGATACAACGCGAACTCGTTTGAAACGCCTGCAGGGGTACCAGTAGCTGACGATGGGCGACCTATGCAAAACCCAAACATGTCAAAAGACTGCAATCCAAACACTCCAAAACTGAAAGCAATCAATCAATTAAGCGCCTACGGCAATCCTTAAAAACGCTAAGGAAGCCTGTGCAGCATCCCTCTTGAGCTATACGGGCATCCATATTTTCTTTTGGACCTGTTCACACACTCTCACAGAAAACACTCTAAAAAATATATTTGCCAGGACCAGGACGATATTTCTTTTGGCCTCTGCTTGCCCATTTTGGCTTAGCAGCTTTTTTGATAGCTTGATCGTAACCTTGGAGGTCTATATTGAAGTCCAGTGTTTTTTCTCCAAACCTACTAAGCTTTTGTAAACTACCTAAGTATTGGACAACCTATCAAAACTTCTCCTTTGCTTCAAAGGAACGGGTCGTAAAAATATAACCCTCAAAAACTCTCCCAAAATTATACTCTCAGATATATCTACTCTCAGAGATATCTCGGTAACAAACTTCTGACGCTCACAAAAGACTGATGCACTGCCTTCGCGTGTGCGGTACATTGCTGCCACGGATCCTCGAACGTTTCCTGCCAGTGTCTCCATACATTGCATCATAAGAATGAATTCCAAGGTTGCAAAACAGATCCTTGAGATGTCGTCAACGGACGCGGAGGAACCACGTGTGGAGCTGGTTTGCCCGCATTGCCTTTCCCCTTGTTGGGAGCACCTTCCCAAGAAGTTGCGTCTATATATGTATATAGTCATTTGTGACAAATGCGCAAAAGAATCTACGAATATGCGGGCAAGCAACCACTCCAATCATATGGGCCAAGGTCACGTTTTCCTCCAAGAAATCTTCAGAACACGCTCTGTATACCTTTTGATTGCCATGTACATAAGAATATCTTGTGTGTACATAAGAAAATCTCTCACAATATGGACTCTCAGAAAACTACAATTTCAAGATACAACAACCTCAGTTCAAGATACTCTGAAAATATTGCATTTGCTCTCACGAAATTTCTCCGAAAGTCCGTCAACCCTTATACCAAAGCTCTGGCAAAGGCTCTCAACAAACCAAAACCCAAACTACCTAACGCCAGCAAGTAACCGCCTTTGCCAGAGCTCTCACGGTTGTAGCCATTATGAAGGCGGATCGATGCTTCCGGGGCATGCGCGGCAAGAACCTGCAATTGAGATTGCTCTCTCTCTCTCTATCTCTCTCTCTCTCTCTTTCTCTCTCGCTCTCGGTCTGGTGAAGGAAGCACCTGACTCAGAAGCTGAACGTCTGCGTTAGTCGTAATCGCCATGAACCCTGTGTTCGTCATGCCGATACCTTACGCAAACACGCATGAATAACTCCCTCAAACTAATCTCTCAAAGCATGATACAACTAAAGATTATTTCAAAAGATCATACTGGCATATACACATGTTTCACAGACAGTCACTCCAAAGTTACGCTTCCTCCAAGATGCTGTGGCGATGCGGTGGCAACGGACGAAGCCATATCGAACTCTCTCAAACAAATCTCTCAAAAACATGATACAATCGAAGATTATCTCAAAAAGTAAGAGTGGCGTATACACATGTCTCTCAGATGGTTATTTTACACTTTGCCATTCTCAAAAAGTCCATCCAAAGTTACGCTTATACATCCTCCAAGATGCGGTGGCAGCGCACAAAAGCACCGTTTAGCCAACCCTGCAGCATCCAAGATGTCAGGGCCCCAGGCACGCGCTCAACATACCAATACATCTCCGCCATGGATCTAAAGCAAGATCGTGAGCAATCTGGATATAAAGCGAAAAGAATCATGGAATGTGTGAAGAATGTGACAGCACATATGGATGTTTCAAGATGCGGTGTGACAACATGGATGTGACATGAAGCGTTTGACAACACATGGATGTGACATGAAGCGTTTGACAACACATGGATGTGACATGAAGTGTGTGACAACATGGATGTGACTAGATGGACAATGTGAAAATGGAACGTGTGAACAGTGTCACTGTGACTTGGCTGCTGTGGGTTTCACGATCAAGTCAACAAGTCAATCAGCAAATCAAACCCTGTTGGAAAATGACACATGTAAAACGATACATGCACTGTGCATTCTCTCAACCGATGGTACATGGTACACGCCGGTTTTCTTGTCGGTCACTTCATCTCGGCTGCCGTTGAACCTATGCAACCGTAGATCCTGAAAGAACAAGGAAATCAAAAAAGGTTACAACAATAAAAACGCTTAGAGTCAGGCTCATTCAAAAACTAACCAATCAACTCGTTTTCATCGTTGCACTGCATCTGGCCTAGACAAAGCGACCGAAGCATCATCATGGTTTTCCCCAGTTACCGCGCAGTTGAAAAACAGTTGACAAACAGTTACCCCACAGTTTCTGGCAGGTGCGTAAGTTGCAGTTGAGAAACAAGTTCAGACTCTAAGAGGCTGGCGCAGTCAAAAGCACATCAGCTAAATTTGACCTGTCCTGCCTCAATCACTGTCACCTGAGTGACCGCTCCTCTTGAACAATTGAACAAAACCTCGCAAAAAGAAACATCGAAAATTCTATACAAAGGCACCCCAAGAAAACCACAAACTCTCGCAAACAAGGCTCTCACAAATTAAAATCTCTCCCAAACTATCAAGTAGTTTGCCGCATATCTAGAATCCCTCAAAAATATACCAAATATAATCTCTCAACAAATCTTCACGATATGCTCTCAGAAAGTATTCATAAAGCCAGACTGGGCCTCCTGCTTCCTGGCAGCAGGTTTCTTACTCAACTTGCTTCCAGCCGGACGCTTCAGTGGCTTCTTTTCCTTCTTTGCCTTTGGCACCTTCACAATTTGCTTCTTTGCTGTCTTTGCATTATCTTCATTCTTTGCCTTGGACCCTTTCTGAACCTTTGGCTTCGCAACTTCACGGCGGACGGTTTCTTTGCATCGAACATTTGATTGGTGAACTTTCAAGTCTTGCATCATTGTTTTCACGTTGTCTGGAATAAATGCCAAGCGGGCCGGAGCGTGCGCAATGGTTTCCCCAAGAGCTAAGGCTTCATCTACGCTTGGCCATTTTCCTTTTGGCCTTGCTGTTAAGGGCAGTACATAGTCTTCATGGCTCAACATAATTGAATCCAAAACCAGTACAGGGAATTGATCAGCAGGCATGGGTGGCAGGTCAGCTCGCACGTGGAAGAAAGTGTCACTTCGGCTATACACTCTTTTGGACATGATCTCGTCACCGCTCAGCAAGAAAGCGGAAACCTCCTTCATGCCATTTTCGATGGTTTGCACATCCAAGCTCACAATCAATTTGGTCACTTCCTGCACCCGTTTGGCCACGTACACTGGGGGGTCGCTCAAGTACGTCAGCGAAGGCCTGCAAATTGTGTTCTTCTTTGTGTGCGCTGTATGTATTAAATGTATTCTTCTAAAAGATAAATCATATATAAGTTAATCAAATAGACGCTGGCTACAGCAAGCTCCGAATAACTCGCTCAGAAACAATCTTGCCTACAGAACACAAGATCGCCGCAAGGTTGAATTGAAAGCAAAGTCAGCTTCCAGGCAGACATCGGCCCAACAGTGAGGTGCATCGTGCAGCCGGGCGGAAGCATATGCTGGTAACACAGCTCCAAGCGCGCGGATCCTACAGGGCCAAGCTGCGACCAAACTCGATCATCTTCCAGCTCTTTGATCTGAGTTGGAGTTGTTTCCTTCAGGCTCCATCGCGCCATGTTCTCAAAAAGTGTTGGAAGCAAAGCTATGACAAAGCTAAATGAGATGAAATCAGCGCTGTCAAGCACAAAGTACTGAAACCACTCTCATCAAACTCACAGCATACAAATCACAGCGTACAAACTTTTGCACGATTCTTTCTATGGTTCAGCTACGTCTTGGAATACACCGCTCTACACATCCGTTTTTGCAACTCTCACTCTCAAACACTCTGCCAAAGTTGCTGGAACAACATTTTTCTTCTCGGCCGCGCGTCGTGGATCGCACCTAGTCAACGTCCTTCAGGCGTTGTAAGATTTCTGCCCTTTTTTCATATAGTTCGGGTTTGGTCAATCCTTGTTTGACGTACTGCACCAAATTATGCACAATATCCTTGTGATAGTGCACTTCGCATGATCCTATAATTTGTTCGAACTTTTTGTCCGACTCCAGCCACTTTCTGATGTAAGATTTTGTTTGGTAGGTCTCGACCTTGCACCTCCCGTACTTCTCGGAGTCGAACCAATAGTTTGACGATTCCTTCTTGTTTTGGTTCTCCTCAGTGTGTGCTTTCTTTACCTTTTGCTGCTCCTCGTCCTTGTTGATCTTGTTGTCCATTTTCGCGGCAGGTCTCTTTTTGGGATGTTCCTCTTCGTCAGAAGAGATGGGAACGACTTCATCCTCAGCTTTAGGCCATTCCTCTTCTCCTTGTTCGTGTGCCTGTAGCTGACGTTGCTAGTTGGAAATGCGCGAGCGTGATCTAGCTAAATCTCTCAAAAAAACGCTCTAAATCTCTCAGAAAAAACGCTCTGCAAGTAGTACTTAGTATGCAACCTAGAAATAGAACCTCAGAAATTCACTCTCGACTCTCAGAAAACGAACTAGCTCTCAACAACATAACCTTCCACATGAACTACCAGCACCAGCAAATGGCACTGCATCATCACTAGTAGGCAAACCAATGCCTCCTGTAAAACTGGAGAGTCTTGTTCCCGGTCCACTTCGGTGTGCGATTCCTCGGTCTCACCAATCGATCATGGCGCGTACGTCTGTCCAAATCACTTCGCCCAAAACAATTTTGAAATTGATACCCTTGAAAAACCAAGCACATGCAACAAATCAAACCAGGAACTCCAGAGTCAGCGGAGCCTTCAGCAGTGTCTCCCAATACCTTTGCAAACCATATATAGTTTGAAAGCGAGCTGAATGTTTCAAATCTGCGTACCTCCTCTAACAAATCAGCTTCATACTTTGCCTGCCGCATTAGCAGGCATGATAATTTGGGATCGCAGGCAACTGGCGAACAAGAAAACATGGACCTGCAAATTGTTGGGAGCGGCATCTCCATATGTAGTAGTCTGCGCAGTGCTGGAGGTGGCCTCCATATTATTTATGTTGCAAAGCTATCATTCTACGTCGTCCTTAATGCACGCACCCTCCGGATAAAAATATGGACCTGCGCACTGTATTGACCAGTATCTCCATATGCAACAATCTGCGCACTGGAGCTGGCAAAAAATTAATGTTCATGATACTTAAGCTATACATACGTCGAACAATTTTCAAGCACATCTCACCCGACCAGCGCTGAAAAATCAGGCCACTCCGCCCCAGGAAGACTGTCTTTGGCTGAATCCTGCCAACAAAGTTCATCGTCCACCCATGGTCTACTTGCGGGCCGCACAACACAATAAACCCTGGCAAATTAGACTCCTGGCTTTCTGTGTTTGGACCAGATTCTTCACCGAAGCTTGATCTTCTGTCATTGCTCAAAAGAGCGACTATGTCACGCAGGTACTTCATTGCCAACTGCGACGCTTTTTGGGAAATTCTGTCAAACCTGAAGTAGCAGCTGCTATAGAATATATCACAAACTGGTCATCAAATCATAATCGCGAACATCCCTCAGAAAGTATCTCTCAGAAACAATTAATTTACACTCTCGGATTACTTCAGATAAGACATACAATGAGTTCAAAGCAAAACCGATTGCAACTTTCATGACGCTGAGCCGCTCTTTACCATCTTTCAGTTTTCTAATTTTGCCCAATATCTGCCGAATCTTCTCTGAAGCGCGTTCCGCATCCACCAATTCGAATCTGGATTCGGAAGTTATACTTTTCGTTTTGTGGCAGGCCATCAGTGCTGCATCCAACTTTTTGCCAGCTACAATGCAATTTGGGCACACCTTCACTAAAGCCAACAGTAATGGTCCGGCGCATTCAACAAAAGGCAAACAGCTGGCTGCAGCGCTTGTCCACGTGACCGCCTTGGCTTTCTCAATCGCGTTGTTTTCGCCATGCAATCCGCGACCTATAGCTGCGAAACCTTCTTCAAGCGCGGACTGCAGCATCCCAACGGTGACACCTGCTCGCAATGGGAAAAGTACATATGTCCCTCAGAACTCACAACATGTTAAGATCTTATCACCGCGTGCGCTCATATATCAATATCCCTTGCCTGGGTCCGTCGATCTTCGGCCTCTACGCTCAGTGCTGTCCGCCATCCCTAATGAAGCACCAAATCACCAAAGCCACGCAAATGTTTCCCTGGAAAAGTGCGCGTGAAAATGGTGACTTAATTCCCTTCAGAAAATCTCTCACAATATGGACTCTCAGAAAACTACAATTTCAAGATACAACAACCTCAGTTCAAGATACTCTGAAAATATTGCATTTGCTCTCACGAAATTTCTCCGAAAGCGCGTCAACTCTTATACTTAAGCTCTCACAAAGGCTCTCAACAAACCACAATCACACTGCAATTACAAAATGCAATGAAATGACAAAATGCAATGACGCCAAAGTTGACAAAATGCAATGAACCAATGATGCCAACATTCAATGCCTTCAATAAAAGGGCCTCCACCAATAGCCAGGCTCCATGACGCGTCGGAACCAAATGAGTGATGTGAAAAATCCTATTTGGAAATTCATTCTGCTTAAGAACTCGAAGCTGATCTGAAAACGATGGAGACCATTTGAAACCGCCAATAGCGCTAGTTGTACTGAAGGTTTAGCGAGTTGCTTGAGCTTCTATGAAGTCTAGAGAGAGAAATGTTCAAAGCCACGTCCCCGCGTGTTCAGCATTAAGAATGGTGAGCCAGTGTCATCCAGCAAAGCTGCAAGAACATCGTGTTGCTCGTGTTCTGAGCACAGTCTGGGAAAGCATGTTCCAAAGGCCTGCTTCAATGATTCAAAACGGATCAAAACTCAAAGCATCCTCCAACGCAATATATGCCGAAGAAATGGATCACTGGCAAGCGTGCTTCAAACCATATCAAATATGTACCCTTGGGTTTGTTGGGGTTGAGAGTTTGGGTTTCGGGGTTTTGGGGTTGATGGATTTAAGGGTTATGAGTTTAAAAGGCGTGTATAGGACTTCAGGGTCGGTTTAGGGCTGGGCGTTGAAAATTTTCAGAGTAAGGGCTTACACTTAATATTAATTCTTGTCAGGGTTTGGGGTTGGGGCCGGGCTTTCACGGGTTAAGTTTAAACGGCTTAAGGTAGGGTTGGTTTTGGCTCTAGGGCTTCCACAGTTAACGTCAACAAGTCTCTCAGACAGTATCCCAGAATCTCTTAGAAAGTATCCCTCATAAAAAATTTCAAAAAGCATCTCTCAAAACATCGAGTCACTAGCAAAGGCTAAACTTTACAGGCTCTCGTAGATTAACCTCTCAAACTAAACCCTCAGAAATTGATGCAGACTCTCACAAATTAACTTTCAAAAACCTAAATAGTCACTAAAAACTATATATATGTACATATTTAAAATTTAAATATATATATTTTTCTTTTAATTAAAATTTACATATCTCTAAAATTTAAAGATATTCAAATTTAAAAAAAACATTAGTTTTAGCTATATCTAAAATTTTATGTTATTTGATCCTTATGGAAGTGCTTCAGGCGCAGATTGACGAGGACGACATGGAGCATGAAGAGGAAGAGGAACCGGTCGAGATTGACCCGAACTGGTCACCAATGACCGCAGAACCCCAGGGGGTGCCATCAACCCGGGGAACGCGTCCGAGGCGATGGACGTGCTGGTTGAGGATGGCGAGAATGAGGTTGACGATGAGGAGGTGGAACAGTATGAAGTCGAGTCTGAAGAGAATGAGGACGGAAATCAGACTGGAAGCCA
>JAODVM010089540.1:0-13246 GCA_025400095.1 Phenganax marumi | reverse complement strand
TTTCAAGAGCTATATACCTCGTTTAGTTCATTCAACTGCTTCATAAATTCTTCTTGTAGAGTCATAGATGTTTCTCTGCACTAAAATCAGGGCAAACAAAAATTTAAACAGTGCCAGGTGTAACACAGGGTGAAACAAATACGTAGGGATCACTTGGGGATATATTAGATCACAGTGGGGTCAGTGACCAACCACAATAATATATTTTCTTCTGATCAGTACATTGCAAGGAAATCACAAGAAGATCTGGCTGTAATCAGCACTTACAATATGTAGAGTTTACAAAACATTATCCAGCTTACTTTTTTGTTAACTCTTTGCACGTCTTCAATAATCGTCGCAAATCGATTTGCCATATTCTCTGACAGTTTGGTGCCCATAAACAATCGTATTTTCGCTCTGGATTTAAAATCTTGAAGAATTCTTGAAAATATGTCTACAGTGTTCAATCCATCCTTTCTTTGCTGTTTTTGACGTAATTTGTCGTTAAATCTATCAGCAACTTTCTCAAGGTTCCTCGCATATTCCACTTCAACTTCACCCACCCTCTTGTAAAACTCTTGATAGTCACTAAGCACTGACAACTTGCTCTCGGTTCGCGCATCAAAGACTTTTAACTGATCGCCAAGTTGCTTGTGCAACTCTGAAGGAATGAAACGGCAAATATGAAATTAAGGAAACAAGAGCAAAGAAGCAGACGAGGATCTTAATTTTACTCAATCCATTAAAGTCCTTCTTCTTAATTTCATGCCATCTAATGCCAGAGAATCTTACTTGTCAACAGGAGTCCTTACTGGGCTGTTTATTAACCTGTCAAGATGAGAGAATCTTCCCTTGCTTGCTGTCAGCATTTTCACTATCTAATATATGTATACAATAGTTTTTTTTCTAGTTAATCTGAAATATTGTAACAGTTATAGTTTATACATCCCTTGTGAAAATCAACAAATTTTTGATGTTAAACAAAGTTTACATACAAGTCTACATGCAGAACAGTAAGACCAGGGGCATCGTATGTACAAATGCCAAAATATCATATAACAACTATCAATGGACGAGCTGGAAAACCTGAAGTTAAAGTTTATCAGAACTAAGCTGAATGTCAAAATTTCCCCAAGGCAAAAACTAAAATTTTCACTGAACAACTTTTCGCGTCAGGGGGGGAAGCAAATTATTCAGAATAAAACAATAACAAATGTAAACTTAGACAAATTTCATCATAAAAAGGTTCAATTACAGATTTAGCTCAAACATATCAAAGAAGACAAGCTTTATTAACGCTTTTTTCTTGTAACCTTTCATAAAACGTATATATGTGCTAAAAGCCCTTGTTTATAACGGTACGAGCGCAACGCGGGGGAACTTGAGGGAAGCAACGTGTCACGTAAATTTTGAAATAAACAAATATAACATCCGTCGAGTAAACTGAAAGCGACAACTTAAGAGATAAACGTTTTCATAAGCATATTTTCTCGTGTTATGATGTGCGTAAGTTTCTCCAAATAAATGAAAAGGCGAAGAGTACTGCTTAAACATTCGAGAAAATTCAACGATAGTTTGAAAACTTCTTTTGTATTCGTGAACAGAGGTGGAGGTTACGCAACAAAATACGGAATGTTATTAATTTTGTAAACTGACAGACAACTTCTCGATCTGTTACGGCCAAAACGAATAGACTCTCGAACCGTCTAGACGAATCATAATTCAAAGAGATTGCGAGCAAATACACCACATAACAATAGCAGTTTTATGAGGCTATATCATAGCAAAATGCTTGTACTTTTCGACAATGCTTGTAAATTGAAGTGCCAATACACATAAGCTACTATCAAATTGCATATAGATTTAGTAAATCATATCCATTTAAATATACTGTAAGTACTCTAACAGCTTCGCTCCCGCAGTGTACTTTTAAAACCAATATACGGCGGTCGTACACTGTTCTAATATTTTAAAGTTGACATGACCACCCGGAAATGTCTAATCCAAACATTGTACTTCTATTGTTTCTAGCGAAAGAAAGTCGGCTCTTTCTATCCCATAGAAGAATCATTTTTCCCCCTTGAGAAAAAAACGCGGCATAAAATGGCTTTTCTTACCTCGAAATTGGTTCTCGAATTCTTGCAAAGCTTTATCCTTTTTTGTGTTAGCCATTTTATCGCCTTCGGAAGTGACAAGAACTCGGGTTTAGGTCTTCATTCTGCTCGTATTCACACGCACTGGTATCCGAATTTGATGCAACTCAAGAATTAGCCAAGATCACGTTGAACCATGCGATTAAACAAGAAAGATAAGGTCAACAATGCTAAATTTCTTGAACAATATGATATAGACCCATGTTGCCCAGTAGCCGGAAGAAGTCGCAACCACTCGCAACATTTCATAAAAAACACGCATGCGTAGCAATTCAATACAGGAATTTTGCTTCTATAGCCCTATATGCCGGTCGGGTAATAATACATTTGCACACATATATACCAACAATGTAACCTGTAACGGATAATGTATAGTGTAAATTACTTGTAAACGCTGAATTCATCTCCAATATATAAAGATACCGAGGAACGACCTAAAACCGTTTCTTGCATTCACCCGGAGTCGTTTCGCCGTTATCCTATAATACCGGAATAAAGCACCCTCTAAAATAACTTGTTTGGAACATATTTGGATATTCTCGTTTGTTCATAACTCCAATTATTTTCTACGACTCTTATTCACTACTGCTTAATAATACAACGTTGATTAACGCAAATTTTTGTCTGGTAAAAATGATGAGATGTACGAAATTTCGCACATTTCGTGGGCAGGCCTATAATTAGCATGATTGCGCAAGGAAATTGAACATCTATTGTTTTACAACTAACACCGGATGAAAGCAATTAGCAAGTTTGTCATGAGCAAAATGAGCAAACTCGTCGCTGGACGAAATCTAAAGAGAAAGCTGACGACATATCGCGCGTGCGTGCGTGGCATTGCGTGACCACGCGCGGGTGCGTGGCATTGCGTGATCAAGCGTGCGTGGCGTTGCGCGCCGTACGTTATTTCCGCCAAGAAAAAGCGAGGTTCTTCTCACACAAGCGTACCTGAACACGGCCTGCATGCCAACTTCACTGAACTAAAACGCATTAAAAAGAACTGTATGCATCTAACTTGGTGACATACTTGAATATAACATGTAGACCACGACAAAACTGCCGAAATATTTTTCGCATTAATTTTGCATTGACTGATCGGAAACTCCTCAAACCTTCAATTGCAGAGTGACTAGTATTGGTAGTTTTTTACTGGATTCAAAGGTACTTCGGCAAAGCACCATTCATTTTCGGTGTTTCTAATGAATTAAGAAACTTAGCGTATTCAGGTCCACGAAGCAGTAGAGTCTCGCGTCCCAGCTGGGGTCCAGTCTTTTCCTGCGCAAAGTAATGCAAATTTTAGCTAAAGGTAAAAGTGCGATTCACCCAGCAGCTTTGGACGGCAGCAAATGGTGGTCAACTTGCGGTTTTCAGGAGAATATCATTTATTTTTTTTCATTACACGCGCAGCAGTTTTGTATGCGGTGAAAAAAATATGATTTACTTGCGCCCGTAAGAGCAAAAAGTTCTGAAGTTGACATCGTCACAATTCACAGAAAACTCAACAACAACCACCATTCGCTGTTCCGTCACGCTTGGCCAGCTGACACCCAGCCAATGCACCCAGCTGATCTGTAGCCAACACTGGATTGTATTCAATATAAACCAATTTCCAGAAACTAACCTTCCACATTCCACATTTCTTGTAATTCTTCGCTCCACATTTCCTAAAATTATCAACGTAAAATTTACTGTTCATAATTACACGTAATTAACTGGTCCAATAGGTACCCGTAGACAATTTTCGCATGACGTACTTGCACTCGTGCGTCGGATACCGCTGTCCATACGTGACTGTGCGTTCATCACAGTTTTGACAAGTGAAGAATCTTTTCGTGACCTTCAAGCATTTTAGCTCGTGTTTTTCGTCCCTGCAAATTTTGCTGGCTCTTTCCGCAACGTAGTCGCACTAATAAAAGGGCAAATTTTACAAATATAATTTCTTCTCGCTTGCAGAGAATATTTTTGCCTCTTTTATTTGCTATATGCTTCAAATTCGCAAGCTGATAAAATTCTAACAAGCATACCTGAAGACATTGAATCACTCCAACGATCAGTTCCATGGTCGACAACATTTTCGATTCCATTTCTTCTTTCTTTTCTCTCGCATAAAAATACGCTTCTTCTCTCTCTTGTTCAGCCTGAAATGACCAACGCCAGTAGGAAAGAAAGACTCCAAACGACGATAGAGGGTAAACCTTTATTATTACGCGATATAACACAAAGCGAAAGAGAGCGAACAGCATGTGACTGGTCCTAATTTAGAGAGCAATAATCTATGATAATAGATGCATATAATTATGACAACATTATTCCATATATGGCGCAAAGTGAAATATACAATCCCTGACCTACGTGTGGATCACACTCGAAATCAATGCAGATGACTTTTTACACCAGAAGATATACCGCAATTCTTCCTCAAATGACTCGGACATTACAAATATGTACAATCCCTGACCTTGATATAAGTACTTCAATATACTAACCTGCCGTACTTCACCGACATGCCTCGATCTGGCCTTCAAGATTCTTTGACCTTCAGCAGAGTCCAAACTAAAGCCATGAGCCAATGAAAACGATTTCTCAGATTTAGTGGCAACTAAGAACGAAAGGGATGCTTTAATATACACAGCATTAGATAAACATGAACAAAAAGATAGAAGAAAGACTTTAGCTAAGTCTCCAAATCAGTGTCTTCAATTATGACTATGTCTTCACCATGCACAAGTTTTCATTAACATGTTCGATAAGATGGAACAAAGACTTTGGCCAAATCTACAAATCATATCTTCAATGACTGTGTCTATCGTGCACACGATTTCATAAACATGAACGACAAGATCGAACAAAGACTTTGGCCAAATCTACATATCATATCTTCAATGATTACGTCTACACTGTTGACAAGTTTACATGACCGTAAACGAAAAGATAGAACAAAGACTTTGGCCCAGTCTCTGAAGGCCAATAATCTCCTTTTATAAATTCCTCGAAAGAAATTTTCTTAGAAATTATACAACGAGAATTTCCAAGACTAAAATTTAAGTTGAAAACTTTTTCTTGGTTTTGACTCCCGTATATAAATATGTATTAGAGCCCAATCCTTTTCAGTTCAAGATGAAACTCGAAGTGATCATATCCACACTTCATTGTGACGAAGAAACTTCTGAATTTCGACACGGAAATTTAAATCTTTCTATGGAGATCAGAAAATGAATGAAATATTCAAAAGGACGAAAAAGTCATAGGTCAGCTTCGCGGGAAATTCGAAAAATTGGCATGGAAATTTCATGAAGGAAAAACCATTGTCAAAACTCTTGGTAAGTTGGACGGTTGTCAATATACTGAAAATGATCTAGAAGCACGGCAAACTTGAAAGACCAGTATTGTAACCGTAATTTAACTGTTGAAGAGTGCATGAAGGTGTGTGCTGAATGAATTTCTAAATGCACTATGCAATGCCATCCTAACTGAAAGATTTTATTCATGATGTGAATGGGTCCAACTTTTTGGTCAAGCTTGTAAGACCATCTCTTGGAAGCATGCCCAGTTAGATGACTTTATTGGAAATCAGAAACATTATAATTTTGGAGCATCAGACTAACTTGAATGAAACAATCAACTTCTGGGAAGAACCTATTTGAGAATAGCAAACATTTTGCTTAGTAAACCAATATTCAATTGCTTAATTTTTAAGAAAAGAAAAGACTTATTGTAGAGAATACATTTATTACATATCAAGACAATTTTTCCAAGAAAAGTGTTAGTGAGGTTTGCTAAAGTTGACTGTGGACCAGAACTTTTTCTTGGATTTGAAATAGAAAGAATAGAAGCTTGGGTGTTTTCTATCAAGTTTGATTTATTTAAATGAAATAACTTTAGAGAAACAAATTGTTTGGCAACAAACATGTAGGTCCTTTTTCCTGGAAACACTTTTATTCTTTGGGCTTTAAAAGTAATGGCCTTCCACTATGATACATTTTTGTAGAATTTGTGGAATTTTGTAGAACAGCCTTCTGTATTAGTTGGTGCTATCAAAGTAGCGTTTGAAGAGGGGTGCAACTATTACAAAAAAACAAACTATTCGATGTGCTTTTTTCTGGAGGAACTACAAATGAATCTGACACTTTAGAAGAACTTTTCTGGGATATGCAATACAAAAAAGTCTAGGTCTACCAATGCTAGATGTTTTCAGCCTCAAAAAAACAAACAAACAAGTAACTACACAACAGAATCAGATTTTCATGACGTTCAGTGAACCAGAATGTAGCATCTAAAAGTTAAGGTTACTTTCAAAACCTTCTTCCTGGAAATCAGTTGCACTATGGAAGAAGTGAACATGAACCATGAGTAGGCTATAACTGTTTCTGCTTTTAGCTGCAACAGAAAATGCTTGCCACTAAACTTCTTATAGCAATATATTCTTGCTTCTTTTTATAGCAGCAGAAACGGTGCACAGATGTATGATAAAAGTCTTGGCCCATTGATGCAAGATGATTCACTAAATATTTTCCAAAATTTTCGTTATTGATGGAGAACGGGACATGCAGTTACCTTTAATATGATCAGGTACTTTCACTGCTTTCTATAATAATTAATAAAACGAACAACTCGTTTTCATTAGGGATGATATATAACTGCAGGGCTAAAGTCAGCCACGATTTTTGAACTCATTTAATAATTGAAGTGAAAAACTAAAATGCTATTACATGATCATGTTGTTTTTATGAATCTATATACAACAGCAGCACGTTATAACGTGCAAACTACTGTTCCTCAATTCCCAATCATGTTACGACTAAAAAAACTAACATCTCTAAATTGCTGGAACAATCGTGTGCATTTCGCTTCTCATTTAATTTTCAAACTATATTCTCCATGGAATTAAACTCATCAAAATTCTACCCGTGGAATTATTTTAGCAAGCTGCAAACAGATCAGTTCATACAAGCACACGCATGTATCCTTTGAAACCATTAATAATTATTGGTTAATGCGAAATCATCGAAAGTACGGGAGTACAATCGCGAATTTGATCACCCAAACACACAGTAAATAGATCATATATATACACATGAAAAACTGAAGTGAATTGTATGGTGTGTGCCCACACGAAGCCTTTGATTTTTAACTACAAATACGACCGTGACTACAAGATTTGAGAATCTTACATCAAACTACGAAAAGGAACGTGACTACAAAATATTAGAGAGCTTTAGCTTTGACTACGAGTACGACGGTGACCACAAAATAATATAGAGAGCTTTAGGTTTGAGTACGAGTACGACTGTGACTACAAGATATTAGAGAGCTTTAGATTTGACTACGAGTACGACTGTGACTACAAGATATTAGAGAGCATTAAGTTTGACTACGAGTACGACTGCAACTAAAAGACATTACCAGAGATTTAAATTTGAATACGCGGGCATATAACTGCGACTACAAGCTACTATAAAAAGATTTAGATTTGAATGAATTTTTTAGTAGAACTGTACAAGTTGTCTACTTCTCTTCCACAAAGCTTTAATTCAAAATTCTTCTTCAGTTTCGCTCTGCTCTTGTTTGCAAGACACATTCGGTAAAAAACAAGAACACCACGAGTTTACAGTGACCAATCTAAAGCTCTCTTTTCCTCTTGAGAAAAGGCTTTCGCTCGAAACATCAAACAAATACATTTAACTCTTCAGGATAACACGTACAGACAGCTCCACTTTTGTTATCTTCATGCGAGGTCGACGCTAAAACTATATACGTTTTATCTCGGTACAGAAAAATCTTTCGGCGTTTTAAGTATAATATGCCTTCGTTTGCGAGACACACCAAGTTTACTTTGAAAATCAGAAATACAAACGATGTATTCGTGATTCAACCCCCACTTCAATAAAAGAACCTCTTCGCCCAGAAAGGGTGGAACAAGAGCCCTTATTTGTGGATCTTTTAAGAACGTTTTTATCAAATTCTCCAGTTTTTTCTTTAACTTCGTTTGGTCTAGCTTCTTGTCGGTTTTCGGGATTGGAAAACTCCAACGCCTGAACTGCCAGAATAACCGTGTGAGGATATCTAATAGATAGAACCTTGCATGCTCCAGATGGACTCTCTCTGCTGTGCCAGGACTCGAGTAGTTTAGCATAATACTAGTCCCCAGAAGTACAGCATAAGCACCCCTGTAGGAAATCGTGAGAAAATCATGGATGTCTTTTCGGCTGCCATTTGGTTTCTTGAGCATTTTAAAGTGCCCTCCTTCGCCCAAATGGAGAGGCAGCGAGCCCGGCTTCACATTGCGACTTTTTAAATCTCCGATATAGATCTGATGCAGCAAGTAGCAACTGTCAATGATGTAAAATGCATCAAGGTTCAACGGTTTCAAAATGCTGGGTGAGATAGCTTGGCTTAGGTTTGTTGCCATCGGAATACAATTTTTGAGATTTGTTGTTGCAGTACTCAACGAGTCATGCATAGACTTGTATATTCCTATATATGTGTAGTGCTTGTAAATATTTGGCTATATGCTATTGATAGCTTGTGGGGGATTGGTAGCGAGTTGTATAGAGTAGTATGGACCGTACTTCGAGCTGTTGCCAGACCGTTCTAGGTCGCTTTCTCCACAAAGTCGTGGGTGGCAACAAATGGTAGTGAACTTGCCGTTATTATGAGAAAATGAAATCATTTTCATATTGGCGTAGTTATTCCATATGCGTGAAATAATTTCCTATACGCGAGAAATCAAATTGAAATCATTTTCTTGTACGTGAAGTAGTTTCATAAACGAGTGGTCATTTCATATACGGGCAGGGATGCAATAACTGTAATCATTTCGTATACGTGCAGCATAGTTACGTAGTTTAGCATGTGGCGAAAAACACGTAAACACGCGAGAATATCTTTCATTTGCATGCTCTAATACACAAGTATTTCTAAACTTTCAAAATCAAAAAATCAAAAAAGTTTGCTTAGAAAACAAAAACACCGATTTTGTACTACGTTAACACTAAAACAATTTTGGGAAATCAAAGACAAGAAAACGAACAGTGAAAAACGTTCTCTCTACCGTTCGCTAGAGCTTTTTAATGCCATGAATTTTTAATCTATCTAATGCAAGTATTCTCTGCATTTTCCTTTAGTCGCATTATGTTTTAAAATTCCTGCGCCTTTTCCGCGCAGAAACTCTCCTGGTTCTGGTATTTAAAATTGTCAAGCACATAACGCTCTTCAACATTTAGTTGGTTTGTCATTTCTACGCAAAATTTCGCCAAAACCTGTGCCTTAACTCAAAATTCCAGCCTTCATTGCTCCGATTGTTTCACGTAAGCGCAATAAAGCGTACTCAACTTCGCAAACAATTTCATAGTTGATAACCAACTGCTTATGGTGACGTAACAACTCGGACTCAGACTCCCCGCTGGAAGTACTCGCAAATCGATACTCTGGAACACTCTTGAGGTACACTTCCACATAATCGTCAAATTTCGCTTTCGCGTCGTCGAAGTTTTCCTGAACCTGCTTTAAATCAGGGAAAATCCATCCGTTGACCTTTAGCGCATTTTTAATCACGCCAGAAACATTTAGCAGTTGATTCTCTTGATATTTCAACAAGCTTCTGGTCACTTCGTTTTCTGTCTGTTCGCGAATATACTCTAGCAAAATAGCAGCTAGGTAGTAGGCAGAAAAACTCTTTTCCAGCGAACCATGAACTGAAGTTTCATTTATATTAGTAGAATTCAGAACAGGAAGATCCTTAAGCATAGAATTCATATTGTCTTGAAAAAAATTACTCAAAATCTTCATGTTTATATCAAAATACGTCAAACAGTTTGTGATCTTCTGCTTGATTTCAGAGATTTCTGTTAACGGTTGAATATAATGCGAAATTTCGTGAAGTCTGTACTTATCTAAAGCGTTCGTTTCTTCATCAAAATCATCGACATCTATTATTACTATTTCAGTGATATTTTTCTCAACCAAACTTTCAGAAAAATTACGTGGAATTCGACAGGTTTCATCGTTAACTTCGACAAAAGTGTAGCTGTTCCGTCAGTACGACATGTTTTATACTGCAGTCTGTGATATCTCGTGAATCTTGGACTTGCGTAGATGTAGCTACGTCCTCCAACGTGTAAACGCTTTAAAGCACCGCTAGAAATTTGCATAATGAAAGACAAATGCATATCTTGTAGATGTTGATTTGTGCCAACTAATTTTGTGCTGAAGTTTTCATTTTCAATTTTCATTTCATTATGACTAAAGAGATTTAGTCTAAAAAGCAAGGAAAACTGCAATGTAAATCAATATAACGCATTTATTTTCAATTCCTTTACACAATAATTTAAACTTAAACTAACAAGAGAAAGTGTATAAATAGATAATAAATTTTCATTGGAGATACATTAATTTGGAAACTCGGTCAAAGTGCTGTTCTATCCTAAAAGCTTGATCAAAGTCATTATTCTATGTTTTTGTACAGTTTGTCCACGCTCGCTGTCACAGAAACCTCTGAAAATGCCTCTTCTAGATAATAAAAAGTTTTTAAAAATTTAAATAAATGTTGATAAGTCAGCGATGTCTTCAATTCCACCGAACGAAACATCTCCATCATTCATAAAATAAATCCTTCTTTTCCTTGGTTTTGCCTTTCTTCTTAATTCTTCAAACTTTTCCCGCAGACGATTTAAACTTTCACACACCTCGCTTGCTATTTTACAATTCTTGATCAACTTCCAGTGAAGTTTAAGCATCTTATAATCTGGCTTGCTTTGTAAGTAGGTATCCGTAAGTGTAGATAATTGTCCCAATTTATCACGCTTGTACCTCCTTGTGTCCTCATCGAGCTTCGGGATTGCGTTTCCGTGTTCTCGTAGAACGTGCCTAATTACATCGAACGTGTTCGATATAAGTGGCAAGACGTGCTCGCTCGTTTTCATAAGCTCCGAATCGCTTTGAAGGCAAAGCAAAACGTGCGAACAGCCAATGTAAGCCTGCACTAAGAACTCCTCCACTGACAAACTCGTAGACAAGACACTTAGTCGTGGCGTAGTTCCCAAAGTAAAGTCGACAAAATGCCTTTCATTTAACCCAAAATTTATCAACTTGTTCATGAAGCTATCCCTGATATCTTCGACCAGATCAAACGCTCGAAAACACCTTGAGATTTCATCAAGATTGCTACCAAAATTCTCGGCGTAAAAATTCTCGGCAGAAAATGATCCCCTTTCTTCAAAGTTCATCGTCGCACTAACTCACAAACCGTTGGGCCGGCGTATTCTTTTATGCGTTCAAAAGGGAAATTCCCCATTCCGGGAAGCGTTCATGATGACGACATTCTGTGCACCTTAATCAGGAAGCATTGAACACGAATAGTTCACCATACCGGTTTTCCAAGAGAAAGGGACATCGCATTTTCTTGGTATCCAAGGAACACAATCGATTTCCGTTACTCTTTTGGCACGAAGCAACAGTCTCAATTCTCATTGGATAGTTCGAAGTGGGTGCAACTAGGATCAAAATCGAAGAGGTTGACACTCGTGCGAGAAAACATTGGGTTGAAACCGCATTTCCTATTGGAAACTCTTTCAATTGCAAACCAAATTTATTTTGCTCTCTGTAGATAAGCATATACTAATATATACCATCTAGATCCAGGATATCTTAGGCATCCAGATACCAAGATATCTTAGATATCCAGTTAACTTATAATTATATGTTTACAGCTTTTAATGTTAATTGTTCTAAAAGGGGTGCAGTAATTGGCTTGCGCGGTGCCGTAAAACTTGTTCAAGGCAAAGCTATCAAAATAAACTTTATATTTACTTTATGTAACACAGGAAGTACCATTGCAGCCTAATTATATAGTTTTATATTTTAGTTCATTCTTATCATTGCAATGTCTTTGCTTGAGTTTTTCAGTTTATTTATAAACTGCCAGTCAAGTTTTTAATAAATACAATTCAATTCAATTCAGTACGTTCAGAAATCTTTACACTGTATAGAGTAACTCCGGATGCCGGTTGTTCGAAGCACGCTCAGCTTAAACAGTGGGGATACGTCAGAAATCAAAAACACTCCCACACATCTCTTAAGTATTTGAAATCAAATCCTGTGCAATAAACCTATGAGTAAGCACGTAATTATTGTATTCAATTTAAAAACTTTCAATTTCGATGCTCAAGAAATATAATTATAAAGGATTTTTATTTCCAGAATATTTGAGATAAACTCTCTTCGTTCAAGCAGCCTCAAGAAATATATTTGCCAAATATAAAAGCACCCATTCTTGGCACGATTTTAGGTATACACATCTTATACAAACAGCAGTTTCCATCGATAAATATAATTGATATAACTTTTGAAAAATCTTCGAGATAGTAAATGATTTTTATGGACTATGTACTAATTCTATGCATAATTACAAAATATCATGTTATACGGTACTTATAATTCATACGGAAGATTTATGCCAATGTTCAAATGATATACAGCACACAAGCATGTACCATTATCATGCAGTTTTTCACGTTCAATGCATAATCCTTAAAGAAGCTTATCGCGTTATTAACAGTTATCACAAGAACATAATGTCTTCAATTCCTTAGACATCTTCGCAAGTGAGAATGTCAGTTTGATCATGCTTGCTCTTCTACAAGAATGATTCTCATAAAAGACCAATTGTCAGCAACGAAAGCGATACAGATTCCTAATTACATAATATACATTAGGATAATAATAATGGTAATGGCTAGTTAGCTAAACAACTAGAGTATGTACAAATGATCAGTGTGAGTGTGTATATGCTATATATAGCCGTAAAACAACTCAATTCTCGGGCTCTACTCAACAACCACAGCACCACGACAGATCTGAAGTCTTCTCCATTACACTGAAGAGCATTTCGGTGGAACGACGAGAGATTCTGTCATCATCAAGATGTCTCCTAAGTTCATCGAATTCCCCTCTCAAATAATCCAAACCCTGTTCAATCTCGCCTACAATTTCAAAGTCCTTGATCAAGCCTTTGTACCTACGAAGATACTTATACTCTCTCTGGTCTTTCAGGAAAGATTCTGTTAGTTCACCAAGATGGTTTAACTTCTTGCTTTGGTATTCACTTCGCACCG
>JAODVM010089429.1:0-16710 GCA_025400095.1 Phenganax marumi | reverse complement strand
TCATATTATATACGCCAAAGGAGTACCAGTAATATACGCCTAATACGTATGTCAGGTCATATACGCTATAGTGGATCAATACTAGTCCGTGTCATGAAAGAGAGACTTGGAGCAAGTCTATGTTTGTCTCAATTCACTACTTGAGGCAAAGTCGGCATACCATTTGCAAAGAGTTCACTGGGAAAAACTTACCATACTTCAGAAGTACCTCAGCACATCCCAGTGCTCCCATGTCACAAGCTTCATAGAGCGGTAGATTAGGTGCAGCAAAAAGCAGTGGATCTACAGAGTCGCCATAGTAATTAGGATCAGCTCCAGAAATAAGAAGTAATTCCAGCATTTCTTTACGATCATCCTTATACATCCAACATAGTAGGTTTGACATAATAATATACGAATTCGGAGATTTCACAGCAAGGAATTTCTTAAAGAGTGATGTAAAGCCATTTACACAAGCGATTGATAAAGGACTTTGATACAAACAATCCATTTTGTAAGGATCACCTTTGTAATTAAGCAAAATCTGTTAAGAGAAAATATTTTTTAATTTTAAATTTACACCATCAACCGGTAATTTAAGTATCACGTAGAAGAAAGAGAAAATCGCCCAACCTTAGGGCAGAGCCAAATTATCCCAGTTAGCGAGGAAACTTCTCGACCAGCCAAATAGTTTTGTTCTGTTCATATGCCGAAAAATTATCCTGCTTACCTGGGTTTTCGGCCGTGACGTTGCACTCGTGAATAAATTACGAATTGAAAAGTTGTTGACTAGAACATTATCTTGGCAGGCGGAAAAATTGCGTTCATATGGGGAGAATTTTATCCCGCAAACCGAGATCTCGCCTTCCAACAAGCGAGATCTCTGTAAGCGGGATTACCTTTCGTCTCATATGAACGCAATCTAATTTTCGTACTATTTGTCAATAAGGCGAGATCTCGCTTGCAAATTTACGGAAAGTTTTCCTCGCTAACGGGGTAACTTTAGCCCACATGAACAGGCTCTTAGGCAAGCGACATTAAAGTCAACAAAGGTTACTCCCGAACAGTAGTAAAAATATTTGTAAATACACCAACGATTTACGGCCTTAGAAATTCAGATTATCTTATGCTTTGATTTAAAACAGCAAGTAGGTATTACCACCTACTCTAGATTAAAATCACACAATGCGTGGGCACCACGCGTGGGCAGAGTTGACGTGACGTAACGTTAGCGTAACGTAACGTCATGTCTGTGCACGCGTAGGGCTCACGCATCGCGTAATTTTGGTGGCCGCGAAGTTTGTCCGACGCGCGATAGTGGCTGACTCGCGGGACGTTCGCGTAGTCTGTATAGTCTTATAATATGACAAATGCAGCCAATTTTCACGCCAAAATGGCTACTAATTCCCGGCCGTCGTCTCAAACACTTTTGGAAAACCACGAATATTTCATAAACAAATGACGAAACACAGAAAAAAAGTATAACACATTAAGCGAAAATAGGCGTCTTTGATTGGCTAGAATTCATGCGAAAACGATGATCATGAATTTCTAGCCCATCAGCGATGCTTTAAATATTCAAGAAAATTATGAATACATAGACTGAATGTCGCCAGCATAGTATTTGAAAAATATTTGCCACAAAGCCCAAAACTAATTCTATTTTTCATATGCATAGAAATAGATTTGAATTCAATGAATTGTACAATTGTCGTACAATATAGTAAAATTATTCGTGTTTAATATGTTATACATGCTGTTAGTGTTTGGCATTTTGTTTAAGAAACATTCGTGGTTTTGTAAAAGTGTTTGTGTCAACGGCAGGGTACTTGTTTGCCGTGAGTGTTGCCTACATTTGTCATATCATAAGACTGTTGGGACTACACGAACGTCACGCGAGTCAGGCACTGTCGCGCGTGGGACAATCACTGCCGCCATAGAATCATGGAGGAATTTAAGAAAAATATTTACAATATCTGGATTAATTTAAGGTAAGCAAGCCGACTTCTAGGTCGCTTATAATATGCTCTCTTGACTTTCGCTTGGTAATTTTTTCTGTTCCTAAAGATGATGATAACAATAATCTCTAAGCATTTAATTGGGCACAGCGTTCGACTCCAAAAAAAAAACATGGAGTCATTTTGCTTCTAATATTCATTTGTTTTTCATTCTCATGGACTAAACTTTTCGCCGTTACGCTACTAATTTATAGTTTATAAAGAGTGAGTTGATTTGCTCATCTGATAATTCATAACAACGCATACTGGAAGAAAAAAGAAGACAATCTCAAAGTCATTTTAAAAATTACGTCAAACGCGAAATGGCTGACAGTTAACGCCAAACTGCAGTTCGCGATTCGCAGTAATGTCTGGTTCACACTAGTCGTAAAATCGGGGATTTCCATTGTCTGTGGTCATTCATGTGCAAAACGTTTTGTCTGTCAGTCGGAAGAACATACACTAGATCGCCGATGAATTAAGACCAGTGTGAATCAGGCTTAAAGTCAAGAAATGTCAGTCTTAAAGTCTCGAATAAAAAACAGTCGGGGAACCGCTTATAAAATCAAACCATACGTCAGTAACGTTTGGCTACTTTTTAAAATTGTGCATAGAGCTGTATTTTATACATTTCCTATTTATTAAGTATTTAAAATAAAACTACAGCATGTTTTATCACAAAAATATTGTATTTGAAGATAATAGCATTTTTTGCTGCTTAACTTGCCCGAAATCATGTCAAATAATGCGATCGTGCATCTTAGTTTTCTTCTCATTTTACAGTTTTCTTATTTAATTCTTTCCGACGCAAGTTACGCAACGCCACGGGACTTTTCGGCAGTGGAAATTAATTGTTGTTTTACTTCTCAGGGAGGCCTTTAGCTTAACGGCCTGTAAATTAAAGTAGTTATACCTGGACAGATGCTTCGTCACATTTGATTGTCGCAAAATGAAGCGGCGTTTTATCACCTTGTGAATCTGCCACATTTGGGTCAGCGTTATGACTCAACAATAACTTGAGTACTTCATGTTCGCCACGAACAACACCCAAGTGGAGAGCGGTGAGATTATTTTCATCACGAGCATCAACATCATGCCCCTCTTTTATCAACGAAGATATTTTCATACAATCTCCTTCCAATACTGCTTCATAAAAGGATGCGTCCATACCTGATGATTTACTGGAGTCAAAATCTAGGAGAAAAACACGTAGGATGCATAAATAGGCACGCATACAGACCCTGAAATAATTATAAAACTTGTCCGGCAAACCTTATGAGCAAGGTGACATTTGACTAGAATTTTTCAAATTTGCTCCGAAATTTTTTCGTTTCGTTTCTTTTCATCACATTAATTTATATAAGCCTAAAGTAGATGCTCAACTGTGCTTGGTGCTGACCCGATCATTTAAAAAAACATATTGCTTTTTCTCAAAATTTGTCCGGACAAAATGTTCGATCACTTGAACAGTTGATCGGAAAAACTGGAATTGGTCGGAAAACCGCCGATCGCTGGCCGTTATTTCAGGCCTTGGCATAGAGTGCGTAAGGATTCACGTTTTACGTACGTTTGGACAAATTCCACTGTAGAACAAACTTTCGATCTAGTCAAAAAGAAGTAAATTCATCAATGCATCTGGGAAGAGCATATTAGATGAAGTAAAATTGCAAAGTTAGGTAATTGCAGCTGGAAAAAGCATATTAGGGCCTGTTTCCATGGAACCGAGTTATCCGCGGCTGGACCGAGATCCCGGCTATTCTAGATAATAAGTAGTTTACCCGGCTGACTGTTTACATGGAACAAACGATTTACTCGCCTAGCCGAGATCCCGGCTTTTTCTATCGAGATCTCGGCAAGGCGAGTTACTCGGTTGGTCCAAGAAAACACTTTTCGAAGGGAAACCTACTAGTTACTCGTTTAGCTGAGTTACTCGGTTAGCCGAGTAACTCGCCTCCATGTAAACAGGCCCTTAGTTTTAGTAAAACTGCAGAGCTTGGTAATAGTAATAATAATAATTTACAGAGGGTGACACTTAACTGTAAACACTGACAAAGCAGTGGCAAAAGGCCCCGAAAGATTGAAAAAATGCGGAAAAATGGTCCGGTGAACTTTGCAAATTTACTATATTTTTCTATTACGTGCAGAAATTGTTACCATTTTTGGGTCATTTTCGACTCAAATGTGGCAACAATTTCTCCACGTTTAGAAAAATGTCAGTACTAAATCTGCCAACTTTGCAGCGCTATCTGTCTCGCATTTCAAAATCTTTCCCAACCAAACTTTGCAATTTTACTAAATCTAATATGTTCTTTGCAGATGCGCAGATGAATTTACTTCTTTTTTCCCAGATAAAAATTTAATCTATAATGAGATTTGTCCTGCTAATTGAAGTAAGATATGCCGGCTTTGACACCTACTGTAAAGCTGAATGATGGATAAAAATGTTTAGTCGATCGCTACACTACGAAAATAAGCGAGGCTTTTTGCCAGAAAGATCGCAAATAATGACAAAGAGCAATGGCGGATAATAGCTTCCGGTGGTTCATGAAATTCGAGTCAGAACATATTGTCAATATCACTAGGCCACATGTGCCACTTTCTCTCTAAGCATTGAACTATCTTACAGGCTCCATAACAAAAAGGATTTTGCATCACAAATCCATAAAGAAAGGCAATTGAACTTTGACTGATCGTTGTCACATAGCTAAGTAGCTACATGAACAGTTTACCGTCTATGCTTATGGGCATACCACAGTATGTAATGTGTACCTATTTTTTACACTTATATTTTACAAAAAGCAAATGTTAGTTATTTGTGGACTTCCAAATGACGGCCAAACAGCCTCGTTTGGAAGTTAGCTTCTACCAAAAGCAAAGCATTATATGTGTGCGTGTGTGTGTTTACAATTATTATCATGTTTTAACATTTACTTAATTAAGATTCTCATTAATAATGTAAATGGTGTGACGCCCCTCATGAAAATCATCCTTGGGTGATGAGGGTAGCGTGGTTAAATAAAGTTTTTATTCATTATTCATTATAGCTATATATGCATGGCATGTTTGATATAGCAACATGACAAACGGAGCAAAGTAAAATTGTTGAACAATAGACAGAATAAAATTAGACAGCAAAGCCTGTTTTCAACTAGTGTTTGTTTTTTTCACAAAAATTAGCGACTGATTTTCTCTGTCTCATGAGCTTTCAGCTGAAACTAATTCGTTTTTAACCAGTTCCTTTTAATTTCAACAATAATAAACTTGCTTTGCGTGAAAAATATTGCTAGTGGAAAACAGGCTTATACGTAATACTCATTCTACTTGGGTAGACAACCATTGAAACTCAGATAGGAAAGGATATACAGTAGCTGAGAGTTTTGTTCATTGGAGTGCATGAGTTACTCTAGATATTCAGTGGCAATGGCATTTTATATGAGTAATATGACAGCACAATTACAAACCATTTTAGGGGCTATTTAGTATATATTTACATAGCCCAAGCTAGTTCAGCACTTGGCCAATTAGCCAAAGTACCTGGCTTCATAAAAGTTCGCTTCCAACATAATTTTGGTTTACAAGTAAACCAGGCTAGCCACTTCAGCTATGATCCTTATCAAATTAAACAGGGCACTGCATTTAGGTTGGCAAGGCTTAAAAGTTTTCCATGTAAGGTCATCAGCCTGAGTAACTGAGTTGGCAAAGAAACCTCTTTTACAGGTGCCAATTTGTAAAATCATTCACCATTAGTAGTGGAGTGCATGCTCTAGGTTTTCTACCTCTGGCTCCAGGCATAAAATACTCTGACTCAGGGAAAACAAACTCTCAGGCTTCAGCAGAAAATTTCCTGCTAGAAATTCATGATTATTCAAACTTTCGTGAAAACTTTGCATTTCAAAGTGTAAGCACAAGTTTCGTTTTACTGACGTTAGACAGCAGTTTGCAGCACAAGTAAGTGCCATCTGAGTTTTGCCAGAGCTGAAGAAGTCCAGCTTTAGCAAAATAGGCCAAAACTGTCTCCGGTGCTTAGCATCAACATTAGACAAATTAATATATATAAGCATCAGTTTGAGGATACACCACGTATATTTATTATTGCAAAGCTTTCGGTCCGTTAACCCGGATCTTCATCAGTGCAACTATTGTGGTGTATCCTCAAACTGATGCTTATACTGTTTTTTGCACCAAGTGCAAAATTATAAAAATCTTGAATAAAAATATGTTATGTACAAATAGATTCCATTGGAGTACATTGTTGGTCAATGGATTAAAGCTCTGAGGCTAGACTGCATTTTAGGGTTAGGGAAGGGTTAGGGTGTGAGTGCGGGCTCAGCATTCTTAATCTAATACATTTTTGGACGGTCAGTGGCATAAGGTTCCTGACTTCCTGCTAAACTGCAGCAGCTCCAGCTTGGAAAATGCACATGTCTGTGCATTCCATAGGTCATGCTGGTTGGCAACTTTATATACTAGTTATACAAATTCTGATTCGTCCATAAATTGATAAATATTAAAATTTTGCTAAAAATGTTTGCCATAGTAATTCTAACATACATACTTGTTAAAATGTGGCTATTTTCTGTGGATTAGCCGTTTTACCCGAATTAGTTGAAGGAGAAATATTAAATTCCTGCATCAGTTGTCCAGTGGAGAAGAATTTCAATTCTCAAACCAAACACTTAGAATATTAAAATCAAAACTTCATTACTTGCAGTTGACTGAAGTGCTTCCACTTTAAAAAACGGAAAAATTTTTTCTCCTGATTTTTCCCGAAATTCAAAATTCCTTCAGATAATTTAATCCCAGAATTTAATCAAATTACGTTAAATAATCTCGAAAATAGGCTTTTTTGAGTTTTTTAACAGAACAATTATCTGGATGCTCGATTTTATCCTTGCTCGAAAGCCTAACTCAATCACCTTGGTTAGAAATGATGATACATTTCCTGTATTTAATCGAGCACGTATCCATGTTTTACTTTAAATAAGTTTGGTCAAATCCTTATTAATATTATAACCCAAACAGTGTCTTCGTCTTAAATTGTTAGAACAATCGAAATTTATTTACAATTCATTCAATTATTTTTATAATACTGATCTTACATGAAGTATTCCCTTTAAGGTTTTTTGGGTCAAGGACATTCCTTGGGACATTTTGTACTACCTGTAGATGACTAAATATAAATTCCATAACTTCTACTTTCGGTTAAGTTGTGATCCGATTGTGACTTTTTCTACGCTGTGTTTTAAAAAGATTTTAAATATTACCAATTTTAGCAATACTGTGCATTTCCTGCTACTATTCTGAATTATTATTATTGGGTTAAATTTGAAGGCAGTTCTTACCCAAGATTTTCAGTAAGTTGCTTCCCAGGCAGATTTTTTAAAGGCAAAAATGTATTTTGCTAACACAAAGCTATGACCACAGGGTTTTGCGAGGTCTGTCTAGCTAGATACGTGCTCAAAAAATGGAGGAAGCGCTATGAAAACTTTAGTGGGAGCAGGATGACACAACTTAACTCTTTTGTAAACATGAATCCACACAGAAGGTTGACTTCACCTACAGAAGAGCCGATACTTTGAAACTTTGGGCCTTCTAAGTTCCCAGCGCCTTTAAACTTGCACTTTGACAATTTTGCGTTAGATATTTTATTGCTCATCGCCGGCACATTAATAAGCCATGAAACTTAAAATTCTCATTTGGACAACTTCTTCTACTGAGGAACCCGTCATACGGCCACCTCGTTAAATACGACCACCCTTTACGCCAGCCAAAATGTTTCGGCCGAACACCGCTCGTAATACCTAACGGGTTTCAACGTATACCATGTGGTGTTCACGTGGGCAGGGAATTTGCAAGTATAATATTGCATATATGACCTTGGGTACTTCGTCTCAAATCTCTAAATTCCTGTTTACTGGAGTTTATGACTGGAAAACTGGAAAAACTCTACTTTTTCCAAGAAAAGTTTTGAAAGAGAAATACGACTAACGATCACCTTTCGATGCTACCCAACTCAGTACGACAACGCAATATGCTTGATAATACTTTGATATTTATAGTACTAAGCTGAGAAAAAATAAATCATTTGTCAAGCCCAAATGACTGGATTCCACTCACAGAGTAATATGTAAAGAATTTGCAAGTATAATATTGCATGTGACCTTGTGCACTTGTTTCAATTCGTGTTTGTGTGTGCTGGAGTTTATTACTGGAAATACTCTACATCGTCCAAGAAAGCCGGTTTCAGGAGAGAAATACATCGATCAAGATATTAAAGTTGTGCCTGGGTAAGGAAAATGTGAAGATTTGCTTGATATAAAGAACCAAGACGAGTAAAATTCTTACCAAGTCAAGGTAAAAGACTTCTAATCTTGACATGTGAAACTCTCATGATTTATACGTCGGTGTAGCGACAAAGTTCATGATATTGTTTTCCGGTGTTCACAGTTTTGTTTCTTTGGCTTTGCTTATTTGGTACACTTTTGCTTGAAAAGCAGCATAATTCCAATGTTAGTGAAAACTGTATTCAAACATAAATCTTTGTAAAATATAACAAGAAAAATTGCCACAAAAGAAATACAATGGATGTACACATAATATAGTATTTGTTACTTACAATTTAAAATTTACTGTCCTCACTAAGCCCAGAAAAAAGTTTAAAAGGGGTCAAAGTCAATTCATAAAAAGCTACTAATGCTACTTCAGTCTGTACTATTTAGTCATTTACAGCACATGATTGTGTGATTGTAGGCACCGCGCTTCGTATATAGCAACTCGTATTAGCAACATTGCTATCAATGTTGCGATTGCTCTAAATAGTTTCCAATGATATTTGAAAACCACTTTTAGTTCCTTTTACATCGTAAGTCAAATTAAGGTAATCTGAAATCAAATTCTCTTAGGATGTACACTATAATTAATTGTAAATTTCTAGAATTCAAACTCACCTACACCAGTGAAAACCGCGATATTTAATAATATAAATGCTACTAACATCTATTCAAACGTTACTTCTGTACAATAAAGAAAGAAACGAAGTTATGTTTAAATCTAATGCAACTACAAAATGCCCTATCAGCTGAGCCACCTGCTAAGACCTAATTTCAAATTCTTGTGGAACCGTATGTTAGGGGAACGCCTGTGTAGACACTCTTTAACATAGACGGACTTGTGTCGTGTTTGTTGCGTTCCTACAAAGTTGATATATTTCGAAGTTATTTTTTATGCACTAAGTTAAGCGCTGCATGCATGAGTCTGTGCAATAAATAAAACGAAGTTGTTTAAATCTCTTGCTTCTACGCATGCTAAGAGTTAACTTCCAATTCTTGTGTAATTACACATACAATTGTATGTTAGGGGAACGCCTGTGCAGACACTCTTTAAGGTAATCGGACCGTGTCGTTTTTGTTGTGTCCCTGCAAAATTGATATAAATTATTTCGAAGTTGTGGCACTTTGACTCCAATTAAGTTTGCCTGCTTCAATTGATAAGCATCGCGCTCTTTTCTGCACAAACTTAATATCAATATAAAGTTGACTTCGACAGGAGCACGTCTTTTAAGACTTCGGCAAAAGACAGCACCGTAGGAGTTTGGAGTCCTGCAGATATAAGCAATTAGTTTCAACATATAATCTAAATAATAATTGATATTGATGCCACGTCGACAAGACGTTCTAAAGAAAGTCTCGGGAAAGCAATTGTGAAGTCCACAGAGTAAAAACGCACCAAACGCACTGTTTAATTGGTAGGTCCATGAAGTCTAATTTATTTTTTATGTACTATAAGTTCATCATTATGTTTATGAGTTGATCATGTAATGAATTCATCCATTACCTACTTGATGCGTAAATCACGAAGGAGTGCACTTCTATTTTGTTTCGTTACAAGCTCATCAAAGGCATTGCTTAATGAGTTCTCAGTACTTCTAATACATATGTTGCTTTTTACTAATTTTGTTCGTTCAATTGGTTAGCTTAGTTCTGAAGAAGTCGTTTTAGTTCTAGAGCCAGTTTTTCAAAAGCAGTTAAATTAAACCCCCAATTAACTATATCTTTTAACTCGCTAAAAAACGTATAATGTTTTGACACTTGAAAAATCCCGTTGTGCGGAAACCCTTTTGGTGATATCCATTGGTCAAATTTCGTCTAACCAGTGGATAAATTTATGCTGTTTTATGAGAAAATTGCTAAATTGCACAGTTAAGCTGGTTACTCAAAACGAAAACAGAACCGTTCAACATGGATATGGGAAAGCTTGGACACAAAAATAAACTGAGAAAGCCTTCGTTTGTAACATCATAGTTTTAAGAAAAAGTTAATTTTGATTTCGAGTTTGTGTGCGATTTTATTTTTTGGTCGACTGAACAATCAACTATGATATAGCAATTCTGGTGTTCACCGTTTTATTTCCTTGACTTTCCTTTTTTGGTACACTTTTGTTTGAAAAGCGGTATAATTCCAATGTTAGTGAAAATTTTACTGAAAATAGATCTTTGTAAAACACTACAAGAAATGCTACAAACAACACTGAGTTCATACAACTTGTTCATCAAACATTCTTTGGCAGTTATTGGCAAATTGACCAGCCAATACCAAAAACATCTACTCACTTTTGGCAGTATCGCATGATCGATTTGGCTACTATATCGTGCGTTTCAAGCGCCAAATAATTATAAAAATAGTACCACCAAAATCGCCCAAAAACTCATGACAAAACGTCTAAATTTTGTTTTTCTACACAACATATAATGACTGAGGCCTGGTGTCAAGAGCTAGTTTCAGTGTGTGATTGTAAGCGCCGGGCTTTGTATATAGCAACATGGCTGTCAACATTGCAATTGCTCTAAAATAGTACCAGTGATATTTCGAAAAACAGTTCTAGTTTCTTTTACATCGTAAGTGGTATTAAGGTAATCTGACATCAAATTCTCTTAGGATGTACACTGGTATATTGTAAATTTCTTTACGTTGAAACATACTTAAACCAGTAAAAACCGCAATATTTAACAATCGCTAATAATAAAGCTGCCTTTGCACATGTATGTATATGTTACTAACATCTATCCAAGAGTTAAGTCTGTACAATAAAGAAAGAAACAAAGTTATTTTTAAATCTAGTGCAAGTACGTAATGCCCCATCAACTGAGCCACATAGTAAAAGCCAACTTCAAATTCTTGTGTAATTGTAGGGGAACGCCTGCATGTGTGGACACTTGTATGCAAGCTCGTTCATAAAATCATAGTTTCAAGAAAACAGTTCGTTTCGATTTTGATTTTTTGTGCGGTTTTATTTTTTGGTCGACTGAACAAACAACTATGATGTATGCCAATATTGTTTTCCGGTGTTCACTGCTTTGTTTCCTTGTCTTTCCTTTTTTTGTACACTTTTGTCTGAAAAGCGGTATAATATTCCACTGTTAGTGAAAACTGCGCTGAAAACATAAATCTTTGTAAAACATAACAAGAATAAGGCTACAAAACAACACTGAGTTCCGATACCACTGGCTCTTCAAACATTGTTCTTTAGCGATTGGCAAATTGATCAGCCAATACCAATAACGCGTATATTCACCTTTGGCAATATCGCATGATAGATTTGGCTAGTATATCTTGGGTTCCAAGGGCTAAATATTATGAAAGTAGTACCACCAAATTAGCCCCCAAAAAACTCTACAGAGCGTATAAATTTAGTTTTTCTACATTATATGAAACAACTGAGCCCCGACGATTTCAACATTAAGGCAACGCGTAGTCAACGCATTCTAGAGAAAGTCTCGATAAAGCAGTTTCGATTTCCACAGAGTAAAAGTGGGCTACCAAAAACACTGTTTTATTAATGATGCTCATTTCCAACATCGTTTGACACACGATGCCAGCAACATCTGTCATTGCACGAGACATCATTATAACGACCAGCATCAAACAGTAGTTTGTGGAGTTTGACGGCGTTTAAATTTGGCAATGTTTCAGCAAAGTCTTTTTTACTTTTCAAACGAACTTTTACTTTTTGAAAGTCCTGGAACTTGCCGTTATCTTCGCTGGGTTGAAGCTGCTCTGCGCAGTCTTTTACGAAATATTCTTTCAGTTTAGTTTTCGGCATACACCTTCTACTTCGGACCTGGAGAAACCAGATTACAAGCTGTAGTTTTCAGCCTCACCCAGATGAAGAATGCATTTAATGAATAAAACAGCGATTTTGTCGAGGTCATGAACTTAGATGTCGCTGGAAGAAACATGCTAACCACGGTGAATGGTTTAATTACCTAGTTCTGAAAAGAACTGTTTCAATACTCAACCTATACCGTTGAGTTTAAATACTCAACTTCATACCCATTGAGTATTTAAAAAGTTCTTTTCTGAACTAGGTAATTAAACCATTGACCATACTGGTTAGCATGTTTCTTCAAGCGGTATTTGCTAAGTCTCATGGTGAGCTGTTTGAGGTGGAAGCACAGAGGTTATGTAATACACTCCTCAGTGGATAGCAGTGAAGCGCTTGGCAAAGTTTCGATCTTTCGTTCGAATTCAAAAGCTAGAAATTGCGGAGACCGCGTTTTCGCGGAAGTCTGACCCTAGAAGCAGGCCAATAGCGAACAAGGAAGCCTGCAAACAGGCTCTAAAAGTAATTATATTAATTTTGGCGGGCTTTGCGATGTATTTTGCGGTCTAAAATGATATATATAAATGTGTCAGGCTGAAATAAATTTTAGACCGGGAAAAAACCATAGGTTTTTAACTATAGGTTTGTTAACTATAAGTTTTCAAAAATACCCTCTCTAAATTTATTGTTCACAGTTGATTTATATACTTGTTCGGCCTATACAAACTGCGAAGAGCCCAAAGTGTTAAAAAGATTACATGTACGTCGTCTTCGCGCATGTTCAATAGAGTGCCTGAAGTGTTTACCCGTTGCATGATAGCACATTCTTTTATTGCCTTTTATTCTCACTATTCACACTATTCTTGACATCAGCTTTCTTGGCTTTTGCCGTTTCCCCAGACTTCACTCGCCCCAGTCTTTTTTCTCGACTTATGTATAGTCAAAATCTTGATCTGCGTAGGTTTGTCCGGTAAGATGTCTCCATTCTGGGGCATGTGCTAGGACTCAAGGACTTTTTTAAAGTGAGGGGGAGTTTGACTGAAGATAGTTGTATTGCACACACATGTGACCCCTTGATGTGACCTTGTGCGATCTGCTTAGATGGTACAATTATCAACACAAGCTCTGTTTTCTGCTACTTTATAAACGAAGAGAATTTTCAAATAATATTGGTAGTGGTATGGGTCTATTTATTGCTGCTGATATACATCAAGGCGATGAACTGTATAGTGTTCAATCTAGGGAGAAGCAATGTGCTTGACTTTATCCGGGCGCTTTTACAGTAAAGGCCCAAAATATTCCATTGTCCACGTGGTCGACAAGCGCGGGGTTGGAATAAAATGCGGACAGGCGGACGGACGGACAAAAAGAATAAAATGCTGATGTGCAGATTACTGCATAATGTAGATCTAGTTAAGTATATTTCGTACAGTGCGATGGTAATGCAAGTTAGTGCCAGCAAAATAAATCAACGTTTTAACATTTAACCCAATATCAAAATTATTAAACTAGAACAATCATCCAGTACTTTGTAAACTACGGCAAATTAGGAAATTTTTATCTACTAATACAACGAAGAGCCTGCCTGATCCATGCCTTTGTGATGTCTCATGTGGACTATAGTAATACGCTGCTAAATAGTATACCCCCAGTATCAACTCCAACGTATTCAGAGAGTTCTTAATGCGGCTGCAAGATTAGTTTATCGCTGCCCGAGATTTTTGCATGTCACCCAATGCTGAAATCACTTCATAGGTTGCCAGTAAAATTTCGAATTGACTTTAAAATCGCACTACTGGTCTACAAAGCTCTCAACAATTTGGCCCCCGCTTACATTGGCTGGTCGATCATTACTCTGGACAGCAAACTGCATGTTTTTGCATGAAAAGAAGTGCACTCATTGAATGCTGCGGGACCATTCTGCAAAGATCTTTATTCTGTGACTGAGATATTTAGGCTCCTAATTAATATTTTCCCTAATAAATAGTGACTGGGAACTTCAGCCTCGAATAAAAGCCTCAAATCCTAGCTAGTTGACTAATTATATTAATTGCACTCAGCAGGAATTTCAGTTGTTCATGCTCATGGAAACCAGTGAGTTGAATTTTCTGGAGCTGGAGAACGAAGAGTAGCAGAGTAGCAGAGTAGCAGAGAAAGTAAACGATCAATCGTTGGCAATGGCTGCAGCTACAGTGTACCTGGAACAAGCTTTGTCTTCAAATTGTCAATTTCCGTGAACAGATTATTGAAAAAAAAACGTACGTGGAAAAAGACAGATCGCCGGAGACGAACTCTGTGGTTTTAACTCAGTTTACAGCTCAATGATGACTGCAGAAATCTCGCCAGCTGCTAAAAGAAGTGGTAAGGAGAATGCCATTTGGATAAACACGTTAGAATTGTTTTCGTGGATCTCGTATGAAGCCCTACCACTTGATTTGATTGTAACTTACAACCAGAAGAAGGACAATGATCTTGATAAAGAAGAAATATGTAATGCAGTAAATCAATCTCCGCAGTTAATTCCTTCTGGAGATGAAGATATTCGTCCAAAACCTGGTATCCATGATGTTGCTAAATTATATAACGGCAAAAATCAACTTCGTGGAAGAGGAATTGATGTTCGAAGTACAATTCAGTTTGTTCTTGAAACTCTTGATTGTTTTGAGAGAAACGACACCAAAATTTTGGTTGAGCACTTGAAAGCCTTTGTTTCACGTGCTAAAGAAATAGTTGATGAAGATAAAGCTTTGTATTGGATATCCGAGTATTTTGAAAAAAGTGGAATTTCAAGGATTTACATGCATTTTGGGCGTATTCTCTGCCAACATCGTGAGTACCAGCTTTCAGCGGAATTTCGAGAAACGATTCTTCGAATATGGAATGGCTTGAAAGGTAATATATCAATCTTTGGTATCTATGACTACTTTGGTGATTTATCTCTTGAGCTTGGTGAGTTGGAGGATGCAAAGTCCTATTTCGAAAAACAACTTGAGATATCCAAGAAACTCTTTGCCTCTAATCACGTTAGCCTCGTAGCTTCTTATAGCAAGTTAGCTAAAGTGCACCAAAAGTTAGGCAAGGCAAAAAAAGCGAAGGATTATCATGACAGAGCGCTGGAAATTACAAAAAAAGATTATGATGAAGATCATGTTGATGTGGCTAATGTGTATTGCTATTTAACGAAAGTAGAAGAAGGCAAGAATGGTGAAAAGGATCTGAAAATTCGCAAGTATCGTTCAGGATCTGAAAATGTTGATGTAGCAAGTGTTCCGAAAAAAGAAATAATTGAGGGTGGAAATGATGCAATCGACAACGTTCAGGAACTGGAGCGGAAAAAATCTGGCACGCATCCAGAAAAAATTCACCTCTCAGGATCAATTGATGATACAGTTTTGAAAGAGGTAATGTAAGTCTTATTTTTAAATGCAATCCTGGGCCGTACCTAGACACTCCCAAGTGGGGAGGTGCTGAGCCAATATTTCCGAATGGGAGATTAAGATTCCCAAATATTTTCTGGACATAAAAAAAACAAGCTGAAGCTGGTTTTGTATTATTCTTATTATTCTTGTTAGTTTACGTGACTGATCATTACTTTTGCACTTTTTTACGGTCAGTAAAGGCTTTTTAATCTTTAACAAGAATTGAATAAGTCAGAAAGGTGCATACGTCGAGCACATCGTTTGTATAGCCCACTTCTCCTCCGAATACGATCGAATTTTGCGCGACAGAGTGAACTTGGGGGGGGGGGTGTGCCGTACTCCCCCAATACTCCCCTTCAGTAGGACCCTGATGCAATCATGTCAGAAAGGAAGTGTCCATTCTAAATTACAATACTTTCTTATAGTATCAGTTTGTGAGCCGGCAGCTGCTGTGTGCTGAGCCCATAACTCCAAAATACAATTAAGGGATCCATTTGTGTAAAACCATTCAACCAATAATCACCAAAAACAAATCAGTCTAAATAATTGAAGACTATTCTTTGTAATGTTTGCGCGCTATGCATATGCATGCCGTGCGCAAGTCGTACAACTCATTTCGTTTTCATAGAACATTGAAACTGTATTAACTTTGGTATACACCTATGGCAACTTGATTTAATTATCAAAAACTGTGTTTTCAGTGTAGCTTAGTGCATTTTATTACGATATGCAGAGGCACTCGAAAATTCCAGAGTCCTTGAGGTCCTGAATCGTTTAGAGTAACAATTGCATGACATCAAAATGCAGATGATTAATTTTTTGCTTGACAACGTTGCTGTGTGCAAAGTGATAGCAGCTTGTATTTTTGCTTGCTCAGCATATTGAAGCAAATAATTCTGGTAATATCGACAAACTGCTCTATTTCTATCCTGGGGCTCTTTCAGATTCTTATTTTTTGATTTGAAGTCGTATCTCACATGGGTGTGCGTTCACAAAGACAAAATGTTGAATCCAGATCTTATCGGAACTAAGTTTACCTCATTCATGCACAATCCATGGCCAATGTCAAACGCAACTTTGTGTATTACACGAACTAAGATAGTAATTTGTCGTTGTGTTTTCCAGGTTAAGCAACCATTACAATATTTTTCTCCTGATGTGAAACAGACGAAACTATGTTCTGGCTCCAGGGGAACATTGGTGTATGTTGGTATTTT